>JAINUV010001287.1:0-52588 GCA_020205505.1 Panax japonicus
CTTCCCAATAGGGAACATTACCACCATGATCAATCGTAACATGACAAGTCTCTCCTGGAGCTTTTGAGCCAACAATCCTTTCAACAGAAACAATGGTTGCTGTATACGGTTCCTTGGGCTTATATAAGTTTACTTGGAGGCTCTTTTGCATCTTCAAGTCCTATAGGTTGAAACTGCAACCTTAGGTTTGCTGGCTTGTTGCACTGACATGCAAAACTATAAACTGATTTCTTGACTGTGCTATCTTGTTTAGTTGTTTTCCACGTTCAAAGATGAGAAGGATATCCATGATTTCTCACGCAAGTTTATGCTATGCTTCTGCAACAACATAACAATTAGAGAACTGTTCATAAGAAGCGCAGAAAGTTACTGCAGAAATTATGGAGTACTTTCTGTTAATGGGAAGAGAAACACAAATGGTAAAGAAGTATAAAGGACTAAGTGCTAACTACACAGAATAATGAAATTGATTATATGCTATGAATACTTAAGAACGTCACTAGTTTTGCTGAGGGTTGTTTAGAAGGCAAACTACTAGACACAATTGCATACAACAAGATATATAAGCAAATAAGTTATTGAGTTCATCCATAAATGTTCTAGTCCTATGTACAATCCATGTTACAGCATATCATAGCATAACGCATTACTCCATCCGTCCCACAAAAAGTGTCCCATTTGCAAATTTTACAAATATTAATGTTGTATTTTTGTTCTATATTTGCCCCTAAAATGTTAGGGGATGGTAGATTAATCCTGGTGGCGGCAGGCAAGATAATGAAATTATGACAGCAAACTTGAGATTTTGTGTCATTTTATACTACCATCAACAAAAAGAGCACATTTTTGTCCAACAAATTATTTTTGCAAATGGGACTCTAATAACCTGAACTCAAATGAAAAGAAATGTCTTTAAACCAAACAGATAATTAGTTTTCCTCCATTTTTTCCATCAGACAACACAGTCAAAATTAGCTCTCTCTGTAAATAAAATAACTCAGCCAAAAGAAATCAAACTTTAGTACCTTATAGACCGATGATCTCTGCAGAGAGGAATCTTTGGTAGGAGGGATAGTTACAGAAACCTGCAAAAATGAAAATTTGCAAGCAAGTCTAAATTAATCTTGAAATTAATCAAATTGATTAGATTTGGTGATCTAATAACAAGAAATCATGAACCCAATTACCTGATTGAGAGTGCAGTAAGGCATGATCGGATGGGAGAGAGAAAGAATGGGTCACAAAGTAAGGTTTTAGTTGGAGATGGCGGGTGAGTCTTTGGACTGTGACAAAAGGACAATCTTTTTGGGACGCCAACATACCAAGAAAAAGAAAGTTTTCGCTCTCTTTCTTCAGAGATTTCCCCAATCGGGAACTGAACAATTCATTTCCAGTGATGCATATAGGGGCCCACTTCAGACCTTGGGTAGTGTCAAAAAAAATACTCCCTCCTATTCAGATTAAATGACATTTTAGAATTAAGTACACTTATTAAAAAATAACATAAAATATCTTTTATGTCCCTAATTTATTATTTCTCTCTCCACAATTATGTCTTCTCATTCTCCACAATTGTCCCTAATTAATTATTTCTCTCTCCACAATTGCATTTACTAAGCATATTAAATAAAGGGGCAATGTGAAACCCCAGATTTTATGAATAAAGATTTAATTTTCTCGAAATAATTTTTTTATATTATGGTGTGAATTTGAGATAATATTATAGTTGTGGGTAGTATTTATAAATTTTGCAAAGTATGCAAGTTGTTATATTATATTCGATTGGTCAGGGAATATTCTTTGTGTCGGAAAAATATTCGTACGACGGTACAATTATTGGTGGACCCCACAACAGAATTATTGTCGGATTGAAAAAACGACAAAAATATTTTATTGAAAATAACGGCGAAAGTTTTACCGTTGATACTGTTGAACTACTGGGTAGTAAAGTACAGTAATACGCGTTATTGCATAGTAGCACACGGTATTGATTATTGATATTTATGTGAGAAGTCGCTCGGTTTGATTCAATTATTGTCGATTAATAATATGAATTATTATAGCGATGATGACGTTTTGTTTTATTCGTATTATTAACGTAATAAAACAGAAACATCTTTTTATATAAAACAGAATACTTTATTAAAGTTATTTTATAAATAGAATATACTATATTTTATTATGCATAGTGTTACATAGTATTTTGCATAGTGTTTGCATAGTAAATTTTTTTTTTTATATAAATAGAATATATTATATTTTATTTAAAAGATTTTTCTTTAAATATGGACCGTCAGATTAAAGTAAATCAATCTGGACCGTTCATGGATTAGTTACTATGCATTCCATTTTCCTATAATAGAAGCTCATTCCATCATTATTTTCTTACGAATTCATTGAAACTCTACAGAGAGAAACTATAGAGAGATAGAAGAAAAGCTTTCTGCTACTTAACTTTTCTTTTCCCATATCCAGTTTCTGTTACGGTAAGGGGTGTTATTCTTTCTTATTCATGAAGAGAACTGTTGTTATTCCATTTCTTATTATTCTGTTGGAATAACCTGTATACGCGGTCTACCCTATACTTGGTGAAATCCTTATGTTATTCCATTCATTATTATTCTGTTGGAATAACCTGTATACGCGGTCTACCCTATACTTGGTGACATTCTTCTATCATTCTGTTGGAACATCCTGTCTGTGTGTTTTACACCGGACCTGGTTCCGTCTTTATTATTATTCCGTTGGAACATCCTGTATGTGTGTTTTACGCCGGACCTGGTTCCGTTATTTATTATTATGTTGGAACATCCTGTCGGTGTGAATTTCACCTGACCTGGTTCCGTTATTATTATTCTGCTGGAATAACCTGTCTGTGCGGTCTATCGCATGCATGGTGATTTCTTTTGTTATTCCATTCTTTATTATACTCAGTTGGATAAAACTTTGACTTCTATACTCCATGAAATTAGTGGGATATCCTTGATATTTGCGCTTCATCCAGTATCTTTTCAGGAAAATATTCTTCTGAGCATTCTTGAATTTTACACCACAAAACAGTATCGTGTGGACAATTTGGACGTTATTGGTTCATGGACAAATTAATTCTTGAACTTGTTTTATTAAATTCTTATATCATTGTCATCATCCTCATGTTTATGTTATGTTGAAAGTCATCTGTGGCCTGTAGTGCATAGATGGACTTGGTATGATTATGACCAGGGATTATGCGGTGTAATCATGACCGTAATGTTACAAATGATGTGAAAATTAAAAGTCCTCATTAGCCCGTAGTGCATTGATGGATATTTTTTGGTATGATTATGGCTATGGATTCTCTTCGGCCAAGGGAGCAAAGATGAATTGTTTTATGGCATGATCAGGACCGTTGATGAAAACACGATTATCTTTGGCCCGTAGTGCATGGACAATTCGTGGTCGTGATACTAAAGAATATCCTTGGCCTGTAGTGCAGGGATGATTTAATGATGTGGATTATTTATTGAGCCGAGTCTCAACGATAAAAGTGATGAAAAACTTTTTAAATCATAAAAGATAGTAGATTCAATTCTCTCTACTTGACTCTTTTAATGGATTGCTTATTCCGCTGCAGTTAAACTTGATGTATATTATATTTTATCAGTTTAACATTGTTGGAGGCTAATGATAATTTCTTCTGCATTATCTTAGTCATAATATTTCTTACTGGGCTAGTTGAGCTCACCCTTTCTTTCACCGTTCTCTTCAGGAAATGAGAATATAGCTGGGACGAGTCGGGGAACGGAGTGATGGACCAGAGAATAGTATTAGTAGTCCTCATTATTCTGTTAAATAGTGTGACAATAATTGTATTGAGGACTCCTTTTGAGTTTGTATGATCTCTAGTAGACAATTATTGTATTCAAACTCACAGTTGTATTTTGTCGTATTGTACACGACAGTTGTATTAGTAAGTTGTATTTGAATTCTGTACCATGTATCTGGCGACCCAAGATGGGTGATGTATACCTAATTTTGGGGGCGTCACAGGCAAATTAGGAAAAAATAGTGCAATATTGCATAGAAATTCCAAAACGACATTTATATAGAATAAAATTAAACTTCCTAAAACATCATTTATTCTGAATAGGAGGGAGTAAAAAACATGTGCTAGAGTATAAACGGAAGGAGAGCAGATCCTTTCCCAATTTGAACTAGTTATAAATAGGAATAACATCTAAATTATAATATGTTATATATTTTTTAAGTTCCGTATTAAAAAATTATACCTCTATATAGTAATAATTTCATATATATATATATATATATATATGAGAGAGAGAGAATATTAATTTAAACTCCTCCTTAAATAACACTCCTTTATTTAAACTATGTCGTTTTGGAGATTCTTAAAAGAGAGTGGTCCCACTTGCTTTTCTTTTATTTACAAAAAAACCACCTGCGGCCCCACTTATTTTTTTACAAGAATATCCAAAACGACGTAAATAACACTCCCCTTATACATGAGGAAGGATTAAGAGCACTTCCCTTATATAGCACTCCTCCTTAAACAACACTTCTTAAATATCACTCTTTTATTAAAACTACGTTGTCAAAGTAAGGTTAACCTTATAACAGATGGTGCGGTCATCCTTCTTTTTTCCCTCGGACTTCATATGGATTAGGGGTGTTCAAAACAATCGTTTTTTATTTTTTTATTTATTTTTTGGACTGGACCGAACCGGTCGGTTCGGTATAAAAAAGAACAGGTTCGATACAAAAAAATCGGTATATATCGGTTTTTCGGTACCGGTTTCGATTCGATATTTTTATGGTTCAATTTTACCAAACCGGACTGGTATATTCCAGTTTTCTAATTTTTTTTATTATTAATAATTTATTAATAATAATAAAATAATGCTTATAATAATAAAAATAAAAATAATATTAATAATAAAAAAAAAATAATTTTTGGTAAAAACCGGTACCGAATCGATACCGACTGGTTCAACCGGTACCGATATCGGTTCATGAAATTAACTACTATCAGTATTCGGTACAGTTCGGTTCGGGCCGGTCCGGTCCGATTTTTTACCGATGAACAACCCTAATATGGACATCGTTTTTTCTGGCCGCACCTCCTTCATGCGACTAAAAAAAACGATGTCGTTTTTCTTGGCCGTAGGAAAGAGGTTTGGATTTAAAAATTAGGGACATTTAGGTAATTTCTGTGGCCGTAAGAAGGACTTGCACCGCCTACAGGAAGGACGTGCAGCCGGGTTCAAGTCAAAACAAATCTCAGCCTTCAATTAATTGGATGAACGGCCAGAGATATGTTAGTTGGAATAGTACTCCCAACTAATAATAGTTATGGAACGGGACCCATATATATGTGTATGTGTGTGTGTTAAATAACTTAAAGGTATGAAAAAAAAATATACCAAGAAAAGTAATCGCTTCTCTCCACTCTCACGTTATACATATACTAGTTGATAGCCAGTGCAATGCACGGGCTAGTTTGAACAATAGATTGTGTAATTTATTAACACGGTTGTCCTCATAATTGATTACAAAACACTATCAAACCGAACACAACACATTTTACATCTTGAAATTTAAACACCACATAAAAATACAACTGAATCTGAGCTTTATTCCTCAATTATTAGCATTATTCTACTTGCACAAAGGCTTTCTAGGCCTCAAATTGCAACTATTTTTTCATGAATGTCTTCATCTTTTTTGGGTGAATTGTCTTGATAGTTTTCTTCATCAACTGAATCAACAACTTTAATGTTCCAATCCTGTAGTAGATGAAATAAATTAAAAAAATGAAAGAAGCACATGCAAGTGAAAGTGATTCTATAAGTCGGCCTCACACGTCATTCTATTCCAATAAAAAAGAAGCTATCCCACAAAAAAGAAAAGAAAAATAGCACATATATGAAACTATAAAAGAGAAAACAAAACCCCAAAAAAAAGGTTTAGAGTGAGAAAATATAGTATAGAAAAACTAAATAAAGACTAAAAAAACTCTGTTTTGGGGTCTTCTATAGATATGCACTCACCAAATACATCTATATCCTCCTTATAACATATTAAATCACACCTTAGCTAAGACTAAGAGAGTATTAAAGTGAGAATATACTCTTTCCCAACTCTATTAAATCACACACAGTACCTTAGCCAAGAGGATAACAATGATATCATGATTCACTATTTAATATTTCCATTGATAGGGATCTCATTGCAAATGGTGGACACGAAAAATAATATGCATAACTTAAAAGTTACGACTTTCAAAAAGTTTGCATAACCGGTTCAAACAATGATATATATGGCAAATTTTACACTTTCTAGTAATATAATAAATCACCAATCAAAATACACAGTTAAAACCAAAACTTCAACCAATTAAAACTCAAAAGTAAAAACACAATCAAATCCAACCTGTTGAGATACACCCAGTTGTGGTATCACCAAATTCGTGATACACAACAACCAAAATAATTACAAAAATTTCAGAATCACATGATTTTCAGAAATATAACAATAATCAACAACTTCACACCAAGTTTACTTACAAAATGAAACCCATGAAGTGACAGATATGCCACCAAAAAAAATAGCACATATATGAAACTATAAAAGAGAAAATAAAACCCAAAAAAAAGGTTAGTGAGAAAATATAGTATAGAAAAACTAAATAAAGACTAAAAAAACCCTGTTTTGCTTTAACACATACAAATATTAAATATATCATATGTGAGTTTTGATGCTATAGACCGATTAACAAATTTGCAACTGCACATTATTTACATGATAATAACTAAAAGCAACTGAACATCACTACCATCTTAGAATTTCATTTCCTCACATGCTAATATATCTTCTAGATTAATACTTTCAAGACTGAAATCAATTTAATTTGATAATTTCAGTAACAAATTTATATTTGGTATAATAGATTTTCATATACATCAACAATGCAAAAAATGATGGATAACAATAACTTAAACAAAACAATTACAATAATTGAGTCACAAATTAACAATTATCTATCACAAAGGTATTAGCCACTAATAACAATACAAAGGAGATGAGATTTTCATGAGATACCTAGAAAAGCTCGGCACAACCATGATAAGCTAATGCATCTCTCTTAAGGCCAGGATGAAAAGCAAGGTAAGGTTGACCTGATGCTCGTAATCTGCAATATATATATATATATATATATATATATATATATATATATATATTAGTACATGCCCATAATAGCAGCATATATAGATTAAAGTTTATCAAATTATAGTTCATTGAAGGATTACAAAATCTTCAATGTACGCTACTTTTAAATTTTAATCAAGTAAAGAAAGCCATACAAAACTCACAATTAAATTCAATAACAGATATCCTAAACAGGATTTGCTATACTACAGGTTCTCAAAAAAATTCATTATCCTTCCCTCGTTTTAGGCATATTCAAGGATTAAAGTGACATTAAACCGTATCATTCCGAATTCTATTAGATTAATCCAGGACAAACATATCAAATTTATGATTTTAAATCTCAAATATTTTGGTGGAAAGATGCACCTGGGAAAAAATGTACAGGAGGTCAACACAAAAAAGATAAAACAAATACATCGTAATATATTTTATACACACATAAATCAAAAGTGGTAGCAAGTATAACTTTCTCTCTACTAACCATAACTTTTTACTCTCTTTTTTTTTTGCTTGATAAGTAAATTAACAATAGGTTTATATATGAAAGACGAAGCAATACGACTTCCAAGTTCCAATACCCAATGTCAACTAACCATAATGGATGGGAATTCTTCCTTTTTATATAAAAAAATTAGATCAAGTAAAACCACGACTTCTTAAAAAAATGAATATCACAACCACCAAAAAGCACCAATCCCTTGACAAAAATCTGAATACAGATTAATTCATTCTAAGGGTTTGAAAGGTCAATGTTATAACTCATTAATAGCAAGTAGAGGATGTGATCATTACTTTCATTATTATTAACATTTGCTCAAAAGTGTCTTAATGTGGTCAACATGCAAACTCCATAATTTGGCTGTAAATTTTCCCTTCGTTTTTCAGTGGGTAGTCAAAATTAAGTCAAATTCAAACTTGATTTATTTGAACTTCTTAGTGGTCATTTTTCTATGATCACGGTAGCCTCACATCACTCAATCATGTTCAATCAGAAGAAAGTATTCACCCATTGTTAATGAAGAATTTGGTCTGACAACACCTCTTCCATGAATATGTAAGCTACAACACTAAACAATAGTTTCAGTAAGAATAGAAGGCATTTACATGATGTGAAACACATTATCATATTCTTATCAATGCAAAAAAATATATACTATATAGTTATTCATTTACCTAAATCTGTTCAGACCCATAAGCTTTTGAGCTTGCACTCTCTTGAAAAGCATCAGCTGCAACGCTTGATGACATGGAAGCCCTTGGAGACTCTGCATTTTGAATCAAATTTCGGCTGGACACTATTCTCAAAAATTTTGTAGTTTTTTTTATGTTCTCTGTTTTAGGTTCCCGGTTCATAGCAGTTTATTAACCCCAATGGTTGATCTGATTTGGGTAATAATGCTTTTTGATTAGTATCAATCATGTTCAATCAGAAGAAAGTATTCACCCATTGTTAATGAAGAATTTGGTCTGACAACCCCTCTTCCATGTATATGTAAGCTACAACACTAAACAATAGTTTCAGTAAGAATAGAAGGCATTTACATGATGTGAAACACATTATCATATTCTTATCAATGCAAAAAAATATACTATATAGTTATTCATTTACCTGAATCTGTTCAGACCCATAAGCTTTTGAGCTTGCACTCTCTTGAAAAGCATCAGCTGCAATGCTTGATGACATGGAAGCCCTCGGAGACTCTGCATTTTTAATCAAATTCCGATTGGACACTATTCTCAAATTAAAACTTGTCCTGAAAAAACAACATATATCATTAATAGTATTCTATCAACAATCAGAAATTCAGAGCCTTCTAAAAGCCCCAAAAAGTCACCTAGAGATGCATGAATAAAAGAACCACCCAAAGACTCCTACTCAGAAATTAAGGTTCGATCATCCAACTTACAATCAACATAAAACTCATCAAAACAATCAATATATAATCGAAAAGATAAGCATATATGTACTGATCTTACGAAGAGAAATAGACTTGAAAGTTCGCTTTGCCGACCTTCAGAGAGCTCAAGAAAGAAGAAACTCAGAAATGATTGTGAGACGTCGATCTCTCCCCAATCGACCATCCAATTGAACGACGATCAATTTCATGTCTTGATGCTCTGATTACATGTTGTTGCAACCCAATTCTAGGGTTTTATGGGATGAGGAGGAGATTAAACCGAGATGGGATTTATTGAGGGGAAGATGAAGAGATACAATCGTGGCCGAAGAAAGAGAAAGAGAAGGTAGCGAGGAAGAGAGAGAGAGGGAGAGGAAGACTCAGATTAAAATTGACTCGGTGAATTTTTCAATTGAGTTAAATTGAGTTTTGTGCTGTATTTATATATATAAGGATTGATATATTGATTAAGAGTGAGTTAACTCACTTAATTAATTAGGAGTGAACTCAATGATTTTTTCAATTGATGATGTCATCATTTCAATTGATTTTAAATTAGAGGCTTTGCTGTATTTATATATATATATATATTGATATGAATACGGACTATAAAAGAGAGCCATTAATTTTTTATCCTAATTTATTTGATTTTTTTAAAATTTAAAATTCAAAATTTATTATGAATTTATTTAAAATTTAAAATAATAGTTATTTATTTTGTAATTATACTTTTTAAGTATTTTATAATATGACTATTCATTAATCAAAACTATATAAATTTATATCAATTTTAAATTTTAAAATTTTGCAAATTTACTTGAAGAAAATATTATACAAAACCTAATTTCCGTATAAATGGATGGCATAGAAAACTAATTTCAGTCTAACTAACTTATTTCAAGCACATTGTTGGAATTTATTTATGTTACTATGAATAACTAACTCTTAAAACTGTCTAACATTTTAACTTTATCTTAAAAAAAATTATTCCCTCCTAACTTTTTGTCAACTCTAATTAATCTCCACTACGATTTTTAACTGCACTCACTTAGAACATTCGTAACAATTTTTTTATCTCTATCCTTACTCTGTAGTGTTATTGGATCATTCTGTAGGATAGAGATTCAATTTTTCACTATGTACCCAACATGTTCCTTATATTGATTCCTTAAATATTAAAATTTGAAAGTTCAAACAGTCAAATTATATTTTGAACGTTGTAACTATTTTTTTATTTAAAAATAATTGTTGTTTGAATTTAAAATTTGTAATTATTTTAATTTAAAAAAAAATATTGCTAGAAATCAAAATGTGCAACGATCATTATATATTTATCAGAACTAAAACAATATTATTTTAATTATAAAATAATAAAATTTATAATCAGTAGTAATATTTTTTACAAAAATGATCAAAATCAAAATTTGATTGATTTTTAATTTTTTATAGTTCTCTTTCTTCTCTAAATTCTCTGCTTAAAAAATAAAAATGAGTGAATTTGATAAACATGCATAACCAAATCAGCAATTAAGTGAGATAAAGATCCTTTAACCAACATAAAATCGTAATAAATAGGGTGTGAAATGTCATTTTACATAAATAGGGAACACTCTTTTGATTTCAAAATAGAAAATTATATAAGAATAAGGAAACTGTTGGATATTGATTTATTGATATATTCTTCAAATATGGAGATAAAGTGTCTATTAAAAAATCTGTTGTGAATGCTCTTGGAACACTAGTAAATATAAAAGAATTGTTAAATCTACAACAACAAAAATTATTTCCATAATAAAAGTATCGCTATAGATCCTATAGCGACGGTTTCACCGTCGCTATACATCTACAACGATATTTTTATTGTAAAAATAAAAAAAAATGTCGTAAATTTAACAATTTCCTAAATATAATGGTAAAATAGCTACACTCCCTCCTATGTTCTATAACAATAGTCGTTTTAATTTCATATACATGAATTAAGAAAATCAATTAATACTATCATTTAATAATTAAAATTTATATGAAATTTCATCACTACCCCTTTATGGGAACTTGAAAACTACTACTCTCTCCGTCCCTTAATATAAGTAGTTTTAGAGTTGTGCACAAATATTAAGGAAATGATTGTATAACATTAAATATAATATCAATTGTCCATATTGTACTTGTATTGAAAAAAAAGAGTGTTATTTATTAGACAAAAAATAGTGAGAGAACCAAAGTTATATTTAATAGTTAGGGTAATATTGAAAACTAAATATACTTGAAATTCTCAAACGACTTATATTAAAGGATAAAAATACTTCTACAACGACTTATATTAAGAAACGGAGGAAGTAATAAAAAATTTCTTGAGACAATTAATTAAATCTTTTACTGGTAGAATTACTTTTTCGGCTCAAATATTCAATTTTTAATGTATATATGATACAATTTTATTGCACCTCCGTTCTATTTTATTTGTTCTTTCAATATATAATTCTATTCATTTTTATATGGGGTTTGTAAATTCAATGACTTTATTTCTCATGGTATTTTAAAACATTAAATACTGATTTATTTCTCTCTTATTTTTTAATAAATTTTAAAAGAGTAATATATATAGTCTAAATACTGATTTATTTTTTTGTCTTATTCTTTTATTAAATTTAAAAAACATAACGTTTTCCAATTTAATTAATCAAATAATATATTAAATATATATCTTAATTCACGCATTTTTTTCTTAAAACATTACTACACCCGTTCCTAAAAAAATTTCGTTTAAGATTTTTGCACATGAATTAAGAAAGTCATTTAATACTATCATTTAACAATTAAAATTTATTTGAAATTCTATCACTACCCCTTTATGAGAAATTAAAAACTATTATTACAAGGGAGAGAATTTCTTGGGACAGTGAAAGAAGGTAGTTGTAATACCCGGAATAATAATAATAATAATAATAATAATAATAATAATAATAAAATTATTTTGTTTTAAAATATATTGTTTGGATTCTGTCATTTATTGGGTCAAACTAGTTATTTAATTTATGTGGGCTAATAAATATTAATATGTGATGGATAAATTAAATTAGTAAAAATTGGGCTTTAAACTAAGTGGGTCTAATTTAGAATTGTGTAATTTTTAAAATCCTATTAAAATTTGGAGAGTTAATAATTATATTATATTAATTAATAAAATTTGTTTTAAGTGAATAATAAGCAAAACCTAACTGTCATTCTATCTTATACGAGTTAATTCAAGGGGAAGAAAGGCGAATTACAGGAAGAGGAGAATCGATGATCTTCTCCTAGTTGATGGAATCATTAATAATGGGTACGAGTCTTCTTCTTACAAGAAGCTCAGTAGTGGTAAATACGCCTGCCTTGTTTGCCCTCACAACCCAATTCTGGATACTCCTCTTAAGCTCTCCATGCATATCAAAGGATCGCGTCATTGTGCTGCAGAGTCCAGACTTAAGGAAAGAGAGTTAATGAGACAATATGAGATAAATAAGAGAATGGCCTTGTCTAAAAAAAATGTATTGCTGCTGCCAACACTGGTGTACCTATCAAGGAGTGTAGATTAACAAGCAAACCGCTGATTAAACGCACCAGGAATCATATTGAACAGAGGGGTCTAACGAGTTACAATTGGAATATAATTTTAGGTATCACATTGCTTAATCCAGGTACGGATTTCGTACTCTTTCAGCGATAATCTTGTTAAATTTGATTTGTTCGTTTGTTTCCTTATTTCGAATTCTGTTATGATTTCACATAATTATTTCCTGTGAAATAAATATATTAATTTCATTTTGAAGTTGATATATATGACTCGTATTTGTACTCTTTGAATTAGGTTATCATGTTTAGTACAATTTATTTTGATAATTGTAGAGCGGTACATGTTGCTACCTTCTTTTTGAAATCTTGTGACTATAATTTGATTTGGTTCAACAAGTACATATAGAACCCTTTTGTTGGTATTATATCGCATGTGTTGTGACATGGTATTTTTATTAGTATATACCGTAGGGTATACCTGAGCTATAACTAGCACGAGAGGCATGCCACTTTCCGTGGCGGTGTGATTAGTCCACGGCGTCTCCGTTTGGGCTCCGGAGGAAGTGGACCATTTGGTGTTTTGTTGTGGGAGGTGTATGAGTTAACTCTAGTTTTTTGTTCTGCGGATTGGTGATATTGTGCCAAACACACTATCCGATTTGCATACATTTGGATTTGCGGTACAATGTGTGATTTGCCTGTGTGACATTATTTTGGTTGCCTGTGTGACATTATTTTGACTTGCCTGTGTGGCATTGTTTTGATGGGCCTGTGTGACATTATTTTGGTTGCCTATGTGGCATCATTTGATTTGCCTGTGTGGCATTAGTTTGACTTCCCTGTGTGACAAGATATATTTCTGAGCTCATTCGGTATGAAATAATTTCAGCCATTTGTTTCAGCCTATTATTTTATTGTATTAGTTTTGTTGGATTCAGTTCAGTTCAATTCATTGAGTTAATTACTTCAGTTAGTTATTTCTTTATTCTTCTATTGATTTCGTCAATTCTGTTGATTCAGATATATTCCATTCAGATCTTTGGAGATTATATTTTCGTCTGTATTTACATTTGTTCAGTATTTTGTCTTAATTGTTTTCATATATCAGTTGTATATCTTTTGTATATCTGTATTCGTACTGGGCAATTGGCTCATGCTGTATTTTTCTTCCGGCAGGTTTGCAGGGGTGATTCAGGGCTAGTGTGATGAGAGAGTTGCCTTTGACCATCTAGGTTGTTTCGAATTTTAAGTTTTGATTATTTTGACTCTATTTGAAGAATTGTATTTAGTACTTGATGTGTTAAAAATATGTACTGCAAGTGCACAGTGTCTAATTGAAGAACTGGCAAGTACAGGTCGAACCCACAGAGACTAGATTAATTTTAATGTTTCCTTAATATTTAT
Source organism: Panax japonicus (assembly GCA_020205505.1). Taxonomy (NCBI): domain Eukaryota; kingdom Viridiplantae; phylum Streptophyta; class Magnoliopsida; order Apiales; family Araliaceae; genus Panax; species Panax japonicus. The sequence continues at coordinate 14,064 of JAINUV010001287.1, forward strand.
TTTAGGCGAATTAGAAATAAAGATTGAGAATTAATTAATTAGAATATGAAAACAATTAACGAGAATGAAATCTAGGAATCTGAATCCACTAAATAATAAACATAACATATAATTCAATCTCTTCTATTTTTATAACTCAATTATGATTTTGATCTCCCTTCCCTTTAATTTAGTAATTTACAATTAACGTGGGCAAGCATAGACTATGAAAATTTAAGGATTAACTATAATCCATCAAAACTTCTTTGAGCAAGCATGGATTATGAAAAACTCATATCTTAACAATAATCTATCAAAACCTCTTAATTAATTTAAAATCACATAAGAACTATAAAACGAAGGTATTTCAATAACGAAACATGAAGGCGAAATCAATTAAACATAATAGCATAAATAATAGAAGAGATAAAAAATATTATTAGGAATAATTATTTAATTTCATCTTCATCCTAGATTAAAGAAATTAACTAGACATGAAAATAAATAAATTAACTAAAATAAAGAAGAAGTAGAAGATTGAAAATAAATAAGAAAACTCCCTTTATCCACGATCCTCCAACAAGCGTTGAAATATAATTTAATTTACTCCTACTCCTAACCTAAAGTAATACAATACTTAATTCATTCTTTCTCTCTAAAACAAGAGGCCTATTTATAGGAAAAATAACTTTGAACCCTAATTTAGATTCATTGAACTTGGACACTTTGATCATTCCCTTTCCATGTAGAATTCAACTTCCTAGTAGCAATCAACTTCAAAAAGATCTTCTAGATAGACTTTTCTTTCTCTTGTTGGATTTGAATTGCACACTAAGATTGTTCCACCTCTTTCCTTCTCCTTGTAGGATTCTTCTTGGACATTCCTTATATGAATAAGAGCATTAAATATTGCTTGATCACCAAGATTTTGACTTTATTGCAATAAATATTAAATCCTACAAAATAAAATAAAACATATTAATTTAATAAACTAATATAATTAAAAGGACAAAATTAGGGATAATTAAATGTATGAATTACGTTTCTATCAGTACGCTGTTAATGGATCACCACTATTAATATTTTGAGGTTATTAGTGTTCTGTTTTCTTATTTTGAGGTTTGTTGTGCTTTGCACGTGACCTTCCTTTCCTTTTCGGGAAGGGGGTGTTACAGTAGGGGTAATATAGGAAATTAAATAATTTATTTTTCTCGAAAGTTGTAAACAATAAATTTTTTGAAATAAATTTTTTCTTTTAAAACGATAATCTTTTAGGAGCAGAGGGTATTAATTAAAAAAAATAAAAAAAGAATCGATCATTTACATTAATTTTAATGCCGGAAATATTAGCCCTTTTATACTACATCTCGGAACATATTTCATACGCTTTTAACAATCCTACGTAGCATTGCTAAAAAAGGAAAAATAATTAGTCAAAGTTATCAGTTTTTCTAGTACTTAGGAGCTGTTTATTTATTTAGTATTGAATACATCTAAATTGTTGAAAGGTTGAATTGGTCAGTCATTAAATACATTTATTTTGGAAAAAATTATCTGAATGGTTGAATCGGTCAGATGATTGAGCTGAATGGTTAAGTCAAATTTTTTTGACTGAATGACTGAACGAGCAGCTGAATAAAGTAAAAAAAAAATTTAAAAAAATATTAACTATTATATTAAGTAATGTTAAATAAATTTATAACAAATTTTAATTTTTTCAGAGGGGTAAAATAATAAAATTCTGTTATTCAATGTTTCAGACATTTTAATTATCAAATAATTTTTTTCATTCAAATTCAGATTCAGCATATTCAGATTCAAATACAGTTTCATTCGGTTTTTATCAAACACCCCCTTAACTAGTATGTAACGGATTTCTTATTTTATAAAACAGATCTGTTAATAAAAATAAAAAAAATCGCCAATTCGATAAGGATACAAAAGTAACATAAATATCAATACTCACATAAAGTTTCTGGTCACAAGATCAGAAAACTGCTTACAAAAAAAATAAGTGTGATGGTTATACTAAACCTATCATGGACTCGTGATAATATGGATTACAATTCTTGATAGGGGAATGATTTGCATAACAACTACTATCATGTCAAAAAGATTGTTGACAGATTAATTGTGTGGTTAGTGAGGTATAATTATGTTTATCTAAATTTTATAGGTTCAAATATTTTGATTCCTGAAACATTCATTCGATGCATTGAAATATTGGAAGAAACTAAATGTAAATTTTAATTTTTTTAGCTTTTTCAATTTTTAGCTTACAAACCCTTTGTAACAAAAGCATATGCATGCTGCAGGCACTCTCTTTCTCTATCGGGTTAAGTACATACAGAAATACCTCATATTCGTCAAGCTTATTTTCTGTCAATAAAAAATCAAACTCCTTCCAAGGGAGTGTTCCTGCTCCATTGTCTTTGCAATCTTCAGCCTTGGTTAGCAAATAAATTTTCCTTGGATCAAAAATAAATTTTAGCCATTTCCACCATGTTATTGTGTGAGAAGCCCAGCTCTCCACCTGCCGTGAGTAGCCGTCCAACCAATTTTGGTTATTCTTCACAAGATTATGACAAGTACACTCCAACCCATCCTTTGCCTCCACCACTATGTATGATAAACAAACCATAAAAATTATTTTGAATGTAACATAATGGTCTAAACTCTCTGCTCCAACAAGGTCAACACCACCATAAAAATCAAGGAAAAAGTCCAAAACATAGAAATTATACCCAAAACTCATAGTAACAACCACCTTTTTTCCACCAACAAAAAAATTAGGAGGACCTTTTTCTCCCAAACTGCAAAATTACTTGTTCACCAAAAGTATACTGACCTGGAGTTGTAATAGCAATCAAAATGTTTCGCAAAAACACATTCATGAAGCTGTATCCTCTGCCATATTTAGACCTGGCAAAACATGACCCAAGCCCGCGGGACGGGCTGGACTGCAAAATTTTAGCCCAGTAAAATCCGGGCATTTTTGGCCAGCCATCCGCCCGGCCTGTTTGGGACAAACCAAAAAAAATAGCATAAAATAAGCACGAATTGGTCTCGGCCCGCGGCCCGGCCCGACCGGACCGCCACGAGCCGGGCTTTGGACTGCAGAATTTTAGCCCAGCAAAACCCGGGCCTTTTTGGCCCGCCAGTTTTTAGCCCGGCCCGCTACTCACCCGATCCGTTTAATTGGGCTTGGCCCGCCCGTTTGCCAGGTCTAGCCACATTATATATAAGGTGTTGCACCATGACAAAATCATAAACCTAGTCCCAGGATCCCATCTTAAATAGGCCATGACATAAGACAACCTGAGAAATCCAGCACCAACCAAAGTTGTGACAATATAAAAAGTTGAGTAGTACCATTTGACTTCTCTTGGAGGTCCATATTTCCTTTGATCATTTGTTAGAACTTCCTTTGTGAAAATAGCTTTCATAAAGTCCCATTAGATTACTCCAATAATTCTAATGTGATTGTAATACCATCCATACAATTAAATTTTGAATAAACCATATAACACAACACTCAATAATGTTATTATATAAATATACATCGTGCTAGTGTAATCATGGTAGAGTGAAGAGAACTCCTTGAAAGCTTCCTAGTTTGAATAGCCCTGATGAGTGAGTTTTATACCTACGAATTCGATACCTTTTACACTTAATTCTTTGTTAGCTTTAAGTATTTTCATTGTCATTTTACTTGGTTTTGTGTTTGTGTTGTAGAAAACGGCTTCGGAGAGTCAAAAAATAAAAAATGGAGTTTAATGACATATTTGTATTTTTGGTACTGTTCATGCGACGGGGCGGACTTTTATAATGTAAAATCTTCGTCAGGGCATAGACACCTTTGGCAAACTGAAAATGTACATTTTTGCCGGGGCAAAATTTCGTAAGGCAAAAACTTGTCAGGGCGAAGATGTAGGGAAAAAGTGTTGATTTTTAATTTCTAAAAGTTGATTCAGGAAATGATTCTGAAGGGTTGATTCGAAGAAGGATAATCAGAGGGCTATAAAAGAAGGAGTATTAACAATGATTAAAGGATGATTTCATTCCATTAGATTAGGAAAAAAACCCTAATTTAGATTAGATTTGGAGATTGAATCAACTTGAGATCATTAAAGGTTCAAAGCAGGAGCAAGAAGGGATCATCAGATATGCAGACAACAGATTTCATCATTTTCTCTACTTCTATTTTTGTCTTTTAATGTTGATCATTCAATTGTGGATTCTTGATTTTAATTCAATGACAATGGACTAAATCTCTTGTTTAAGATTGCAATGGATCTTATTGCGTAGTTTATTATAATATGTTTCTCTATTAATTATTGTGATCTATTTAAGGGATTGTCTATTATGATTTGGACTTAATTATTTAATTGTCCAGCTAGCAATTACTGTGATAATCTATATGAACTCGAGAGAGATATTATGGATTTAGATATGATCATAATAGCATGTGATTGTGTTTTCTACATGGCGCGCGTTGGAATTCATGATTTGTATTTAGGATAGAGATATACCTATATACCGCATGTAATCTGATAAAGAACTTGTGCTTTAAATACTCTTTAATTGTAATTCACATAGAGATATAGTGAATTAGTTAATTATGGTATTTTTCTTAATTCTATCATTTAAGGATTTAAGTTGATTAGTTTATGGTACATCGAAAGATGGTCATAAATATTGATGTGTTCTTGATTAACAATTCATAATAGTGAGTATAATTAATGAGAAGTGTATTAGTTTAAGTGAAGCAATAAGTGAAGTTGGGATCTTAAATCTCTATAATCTGACTTTAAACTAGTGGTAATTAGTAGTAGTTTTTTTAAATAATTTAATTCATAATCTTAAATCATTTGTTTAAATAAAATTAATTTGGTTAAGAGTTAGTACTCGGTAATTTTTGTTAAATAATTCTTTGTGGTAACGATACTCTATTTACACTTTATTACTTGTTGACCGTGTATACTTGCACACATATATTAATTGTGAAATCAACCAACAAGCCCACATAAGTTTACAAAGTAGAAGAACATTATCCCATATATTGACAACCACCTTGTCCTCAAGGTAATATTTAATTGTGCTTCTGCATTCTTCAGTAGTGGGTAGCAAAATTATTTCCCCTATATCAAATTCCCCTTCAAAATTCACAAGATTTGCTTCCACAAGAACCTCGGGCCTTTGAGCAGTGCTTAATCGAGCAACCAAAATTTCATCCTCACACATTGTTCCCATATTAACAAATGCAATGTGTACACTTTGAGAATTTTTGCTAGTCCCAAACCACATGAAAGAAGGTCTCCTTGTTTTTGAGTGATTGGTCTCTTTAATAAGATTCATGGAAGACCACTCATTTACAATATCATACAATTGCCTGAATTTAACCACTATTATCAACACACCATTAACATCTCTGTGAAATGTCTTTGTAGCTTTGTCAAGGAAATCACCTCCACATTCGAACACAACACGAGCATGAAGAAATTTTGAGTTAGTAGCCCTCGAAATTTATCAACTGTGACGCCCCCAGAATAGGTATACATCACCCATCTTGAGTCGCCAAATACATGGTTCAAAATTCAAATACAACTTAATTATACAACAGTTGTGTGAAATACGACAAAACATAATCTAAGAGTTTTAATAAGAATATTGTCATATAGACAATATCCACACTCAATGGAGTCCTCATTACATTTATTGTCACACTATTTAACAGAATAGTGATGACTACTAATGCTATCATCTGGACCGTAACTCTGTTCCCCGACTAGTCCCGGCTACGTTTTCATTTCCTGAAGAGAACAGTGAGAGAAAGGGTGAGCTCAACTAGCCCAGTAAGAAATATTATGACTAAGATAATGTAGAATAAATTATCATTAGTCTTCAACAATGTTAAACTGATAAAATACAATAGACATCATGTTTAACTGCAGTGGAATAAGCAATCCATTAGAGGAGTCAAGTAGAACATGATATCTACTATCTTCTATGATTTAAAATATTTTCATCAATTTTTATCGCTGAGACTCAGCTTAATAAATAAACCACATCATCGAGTCATCCCTGCACTACCGGCCAAGGATATTCATTAAATCATCAATGGTCATGACTATACCAAATAATCCTTGGTCATAATCATACCAAAAACTGTCCATCAATGCACTACAGGCTACTGAGGAATTTTACCACATCATTTATAACATTACAGGTCATGATTATATCGAATAATCCCTGGTCATAATTATATCAAGTCCATCTATGCACGTAAGCCAAAGATGACTTTCATCATAATATAAACATGAGGATGATGACAATGACATAATAATTCAATAAAACAAGTTCAATAATAAATTTTAAAGATTTATAAGTTAATTTATCTTGAAATCAATTACGTCCATATTATCAACATGATACTGCTTTGTGGAGTAAAATTCAAGAATGCTCAGAAGAATATTTGCATGAAAAGATACAGGATGAAGCGCAAATATCCAGGATATTCTACTAATTTCATGGAGTATAGAAGCCAAAACTTTAACCAAATGAGTATCATAGAATATATGAAACTGCAAATGGATTTTCACCCGCCATGCGGTAATCCACGTAGACAGATCATTTCCACAATTTAATAAGGAATGAATTCGAAGGATCATTCACTATGCATGTGATAATCCACATAGACAGGTTATTCCAACAGAATAATAAAGAATGGAACCAGGCCATGCGTAATCCGCACAGACAGGATATTCCAAAAGAATAATAAAGAATGAAATAACAGAAGAATTCACCATGCATGCGATAGAACGCATAGACAGGTTATTCCAGCAGAATAATAAAGAATGGAACCAGGTCTAGCGTAATCTGCACAGACAGGATATTCCAACAGAATAATAAAGAATGGAATAACAGCAGAATTCACCAGGCATGCGATACACAGACAAGTTATTCCAACAGAATAATAAAGAATGGAACCAGGTTATGCGTAATCCGCACAGACAGGATATTCCAACAGAATAATAAAGAATGGAATAATAGAAGAATTTCACCATGTATGCTGTGACGCCCCCAAAATAGGTATACATCACCCATTCTGAGTTGTCAATATGTGGTACAAAAATAACTACAAATTTATTATTACAACAATAAAACTGTGAGTTTGAATACAAACATTATCTTCTAGACAATATCTATACTCAAATAAATCCTCATCACATTTATTGATACATTATTTTACAAAAATGGTGAGGACTACTAAACAACTCTCTCTAGAACCTTCATTCCATACCCCTACTCGTACTCGCTATATTATCGCCTCCTGAGAAGAAAAATGGAACAAAAAGGAAAAGGATGAGCTCAACTAGCCCAGTAAAGAATATTATGACTAAGATAATATTCAACAAATTATCATTAGTCTTCAATAGGGAAAAAATATAATAGAATATAATAGACAACAAGTTTTAAATCAATATTTGCAGCGGAAATAATAATTCATTAGAAGAGTTAAGTAGAGAATGCAAACTACTATCTTCTATGTATGAATTTAAAAGTTCATCGTCTATCTTTTATCCATGTAACATCAATCAATATATATCTAGAATCAAATATTCATCTTTGCACTATAGGCCAAAGATATTCATCAGTTGGTCATGTTCATCTAAACACCTGTTCATCTTTGCACTACGGGCCAAAGATATTCATCAGAAATCATTCATATTTGCACTACAGGCCAAAGATATTCAATAATATCATCATTTAAGACTGATGATGATGAAAAATATTTTAAAGAAACGAATCCAGTGAAACAAAATGACAAGGATTAATTATTCGTACTTTGTTTTAACCATGTCCAAAAATACCTCAAAAATAATCATAGTGGTGTAAAATTCAAGAATGATCAAAACTAGTATCCACAATAGATATTTTAGACGAAAAGGAAAATTTTCATTTTTGATAAATAATGTCGTATTCGTGAATAATTTCGTATACGTGAATAGTGCCGCATACGTGAATAGTAACTCCGACACAAAAAGTTCTAAATTTGATTAAAAGTTCAGATCAATACTTCGGCATAATGATATTGGAAGAAATAATATCATTTTAAAAAAAATAATATCCCTTACCTCGAAAGACAGTACTTCTAATTGAAACACCGGATATAAGCTATGACTTGAACTTGCACCGTAAAGCAATACTCAAAGTATACTCAAAATACTCACAAGAATATGCTCGATAATATAGAGAGAGAAAACTTCAGTTTCTGGTGTGATTTTCAATTCTAACCTAAGCACCATATTTATAGGAAAATACTTAGAACACCAAAGTAGAAAATTTAATATAATAATATTATTATTATTTCTACAACTTCCTACGTACCAAGTGTTAGGTTTTGTAATATTCATGAACGCAATCAAATTGCATAAATATAGCGGAAACGTGTAAAAATCAGAGTTTAAAAATTTTACAAACCATATACCCGGATCACCCTTTATGCACAATTATTAATTAAACGAAAAAGAAAGAACAAGAACCATACCCTTGAAGATCCGAGCTTTCTCAGGTACAAATTCACCTCCAATCCTTTTCGCGTTCAACTTGAATCCACCAGATTTGGTTCCTTCCTTTGATCAACGTTAGCCACCCAAATGTTTGGCCTTTAGAGGTGATCCACCAAGGAAGGAGAAGAATTCAAGAAGATGGGTATTTGGCAAAACCCTAGTTTTCTATCTCTCATAGAAAAGGAGCGTACTCTCCCAACTATTGGAATTACGTCTGTTGTTAAAAAGCTAACAACAACTCTTCTGCACCCATAATAAGACTCCTCTTATTTATAGATGTAGGCAACCCTCCTTAACAATTAAGGAATTGTGTTTTATTTTAATTAATTAAATTCCTTTAATTAATTAGGCTCCCTAATCTTATTAGAGATAATTAATTAAACTTTTAATTAATTAGCTTCCTAATCTTATTAGAAATAAATGAGAGTACTTTTATTAATTAATTCCCAAACTCCTTTAGGAATTAAATAATAATAATAGTAATAATAATAATAAGACTACTCTTATTAATTTATATTTAATATTTTCAAAATATTAAATAATAAATATTAAGCTATTTAATTTATTCTATCACCATAGATTAAATTAAATATACTTAACTTATTATTACGATTATGCCATTAACTTCTTAAATAATTATTCTTCCTTTTATGGTGTGACCCTTTAGGTTGTCCATATTAAACCGGTTGTGAATAAATCAATTAGAACAATTCTAATCTTATTTAACTAAATAAATTATACTATTAATTTATTTAAATAAATAATATTTATTCTACAATAGGGATAAGCCTCCCTAGCGATCAACGACTTTTCAGATAATATAGATTTCAACATTAATCATAAAAGAACCTTTGTGTAAATAGTTACCGTACAATTCAATCCTTCCATCATACAATGTCCCAATTAAATATAAGACATGGAATTTCTGTCAAGTCTTATTTTATTTAATTATATGTATTTCGACTCTAAATGCACAACTCCAAATAATGCAAATTAGAAACTCCTTTCTAATTTCATTTTGCCTTGGCCAAGGACTACTGAGTTGTCATTTATTGAATCACATAGGACATTTCTTTCTTTTACTAGAAGTGGTAGATTCTTTATTGATCATACATTATCTTCATGTACAACTTATTATACCCAAACATACCCTTTGATATACCCTAAGGGTCTTAAGGAATAAGTCAAAGTATAACTCATCATACACAAGATACTATGATGATCTCAAGTCCAAGGATCACTTGTACTACTATCACTACAGGAATTCCTATTGACAGGCAAGTAAAACTCCATTAGGTATTCCTTAGCGAGTCACGTTCAGTGAACTTATTCTCTAATAAGCACCTACATACTTGCTTTAGTGTATTCACACAAATGATCATGATATCAATCATCCTCATCAAATGAGCAAGCAACGTATGTACCAATCTATTCGGATTCACTAATCCCCAATTTAGTAATCCAACGATTGGGAACTATTTTAGTTTTAAGCTTTCTAAGAATTTAGATCTCATTAGAATGATCATTATCATTATTCTAAAAGCATTGCTTAAAACTATGGGTTTATCACATATTATAAAACAGCATCATGTAGATAATTTAAAAGCCTTTAATAAATTAATACTTTTTATTAATAAATGAATAAGATTGTTACAAAGTATATGCTTTATCATCAAACATGATTGGCTTGTATGCATACTACTTTCACCAAGAATCTGAATTCAGCTATCAAAACACATGCAAGACCCACACTCAAATCACCAAAAATGTTTTTCATATTAAAAATATTTTAAACTTCCAAAAATTAATTATTTTGGAGCTTCGGAACTTCAATAATTCATAATAAATAGCTCTTTTGTCAGAAAATTCGAATCTCGCATGTTTTTATAGGAAATTCAATTCTCTACAACTTTGCAGAAGAAAGTTTTTCCAAATTCCAAACAGAAATTGACCGAAATCCACAAACGGACGATTTTACCGGCTATAATCAAATTTCAGTCAAGAAATGGGGTCCACCGACACATAAAACATGTTTTAAATATTTTTGATAACAAAAATACTCCTCTTCCACATATACTCATATATCCCACATTCATCGTAAAAATATCATCATTATTATATTATTAAAATATAATAATATATTTAAATGAATTATTTTATCAGAAAAAGATAAAATTTCAATTTTCAACAATTGTCACATTAAAAATTTTCTCCATCTATATCCACATAAAATCAATATTTTCCTCATCATATAAATCAATAATTAATTATTCACAAATAATATTACAGAATCACAATATTGACAACCAGGTAGTTCCCAGGAAAGAGGGGGCTTTCCAATAAGAATTTCTCCTTACTAGCGCGCAATTAGGTGACCAAACCTCTCCTTAGACAGAACTTTCTAGACATTGCCAATAATGTTTTCTAATAATATTATTCAGATAATATGAATTATTGCTTCGATAATGGAAAATACCGTGTAATGACAATTTATTGAAACAACAGTAGTATAAAATATCAATGCAGCAATTATTGAATCAATAAAATAAATACTGAATAGTAATTACTGTAACCATTATTGAGTAGTGCCTTCTTACGTAAGAATCAATAATTGGTGCAATACCGTGTGCTACTGTGTTTTAACCACAAAGTATTTTAACAGTATTAATGGTAACAACTACGCAGTTATTTTTAAACAACTTATATTTGTCGTTTTCTTCATCCAATCGCTTTTCGTTATGGGGCCCACACATGGCTGCGCCGTCGTACGAATATTTCCCGACAGTACGAATATTCCACGACCAAACGAATATTCCCCGACAACAATGAATATTTTATAACCACTTGCTTATTTTGAAATATTTGCATATTTTACCCATAATTATCCACATTAATCAAATCAACCCTTACTATTTCAAAATAATAAATAGAGAAAATTAAATTTCATTAATAATAAGTTGGGGTCTTACAACCTCCCCTCCTTATAAAATTTCGTCCTCAAAATTGACGTACGTACCTGGTGTTTCGAAAAGGTGAGGATACCTCGCTTTCATTTCCATTTCTAATTCCCAGGTCATTTCCTCTATAGCATGATTCCTCCACAGAACTTTAATTTGTGGTATGACCTTTGTGCGTAGGACATGCTCTTTCCTATCTAAAATCTTGACAGGTACCTCTTCGTACGTTAAGTCTTCGGCTATCTCGTCCGGTTCTAACTCTATAATGTAGTTCGGGTCTTTCACATATTTATGAAGTACAGATATGTGAAACACATTATGAACACGAGACATACTCGGAGGTAACGCGAGTCTATAGGCTACATTTCCTACTCGGTCAAGAATTTGAAATGGACCAATAAATCGTGGATTGAGCTTTCCTCTCTTCTCAAATCTTGTAACTCCCTTTCATGGAGCAACTCACAACAATACATGATCCCCTATACTAAATTCCACGTCCTTTCGATGAAGATCCGCATAACTCTTTTGTCGATCTTGTGCCGTTTGTATACGTTGTCGAATCATTTGGATCTTTTCGGTAGTCATACGTACTAACTCGGGTCCCAACAATGTTGCTTCACCCACCTCATCCCAAAATATTGGAGAGCGACACTTTCGTCCATATAATGCTTCAAATGGAGCCACACCTATACTTGTCTGATAACTATTGTTGTAGGAGAATTCCACCAATGGTAAATACTTATCCCAACTGTCCTTGAAGTCTAGGACACAGAGTCTTAATAAATCTTCAAGAGTTTGAATAGTCCTCTCTGATTGTCCGTCCGTTTAAGGATGGTATGCCGAACTGAATCGTAAATCCGTGCCCATAGCTTTTTGCAAGCTAACCCAAAATCTTAAAGTGAATCTTGGGTCACGATCCAAAACTATGGATACTGGCATGCCATGCAACCTCACAATCTCATTTACATATATACTAGCAAGACGTTCAAGGGAATAAGTCTCCCGTATCGGCAAGAAATAAGCAGACTTGGTTAATCTATCGACAATAACCCAAATGACATTGATGCCTTAAGAAACCGTAGGAAGACCCGTAACGAAATCCATGGTAATGTGTTCCCACTTCCATTTCGGAATCTCAAGTGGTTGCAACGGACCCTTAGGTACTAAATGCTCTGCCTTTACACGTTGACAAGTTAAACACATCGAGATAAACTTTGCAATCTCTCTCTTCATATTGTTCCACCAAAATGTATGTCGAAGATCACGATACATTTTAGTACTTCCAGGATGGATTGCAAATGGTGTATTGTGTGCCTCCATCATAATCTTGTACTTTAAATCAGAGTCGTTAGGAACACAAAGTCTAGAGTGGACTCGAAGTATTCCTTCTTCATCAATTCTCGCTTCCGGAATAGCTCCTTCTTGTACTTTCTTCTTCATACGCATCAACTCTGGGTCGGTGGCTTGAGCAACCTTAACTTTTTCTATTAAAGTTGGCTCTATGCGTATACTTGACATCATCGCACTCGTTCCTGCATATGATCTTCTACTCAACGCATCATCTACCACGTTCGCTCTTCCAATATGGTATTGAATAGTGTGGTCGTAGTCTTTCAATAGCTCGAGCCAATGTCGCTGCCGCATGTTGAGTTCTTTTTGAGTGAAGAAATATTTACGGCTTTTATGGTCTGAATATATCTCCACTTTGTCCCCATATAGATAGTGCCTCCAGATCTTTAGCGCGAAAACGACATGAGTAGGATAATTCCTCTCATACTCTTTAAGTTGTTGGGAGGCATAGGCTATGACTTTCCTACGTTACATGAGAACACATCCTAACCCTTTGCCTGAAGCATCGCTGTAGATAACAAATCCATCCGTACCAGATGGTATTGTTAGAACAGGTGCCGAAATGAGTCTCCTCTTGAGCTCTTGGAAACTCTTCTCGCATTCTTCGCTCCAAACAAATTTTATATCCTTCCGAGTTAGCTGGGTTAATGGAGTAGCAATTTGAGAAAACCCTTCCACGAATCTCCGATAATAACCAGCTAAGCCCAAAAAGCTACGTACTTCAGTCACCGACTTTGGTTGCTCCCAACTTTGTATTGCTTCAATCTTCGCCAGATCAACAGATACTTCATGTTTTGACACCACGTGCCCAAGGAATGCTACTTCCTCAAGCCAGAACTCGCATTTCTTCAATTTGGCATATAGTTTGTTTTCACGAAGCCTTTGGAGTACCAGCTTCAAATTGTGTTCATGATCTTCACGACTTTTGGAATATATGAGGATGTCATCAATAAAAACAACAACGAAATGATCCAAATATTCCTTGAATACTCGGTTCATCATATCCATGAAAGCCGCAGGAGCATTAATCAATCCGAAAGACATGACTAAGAATTCATAATGCCCGTACCGAGTTCTGAAGGCAGTCTTTGGAATATCCTCAGTTCTAATCTTCAGCTGATGATATCCAGAACGAAGATCGATCTTTGAAAAGAATTGTGCTCCTTGCAACTGGTCAAACAGGTCATCAATACGAGGTAGAGGATAACTATTCTTGATGGTGACATGGTTTAATTCCCGATAGTCAATACAAAGTCGCATACTCCCGTCTTTCTTCTTTACGAATAAAACAGGAGCACCCCAAGGAGATGTACTAGGAAGAATGAAACCGATGTCCAACAATTCCCGTAGTTGGACCTTTAACTCCTAAAGTTCAATAGGAGCCATTCGATATGGGATTTTAGAAATGGGCTTTGTACTAAGTTCAAGATCAATAAATAATTTAACTTCACGTTCTGGGGGTAGACCGGGAAGTTCTTCAGGAAATACGTCAGGAAAGTCAATAACAACAGGAATATTATTCAAATTTGACGTGTCTTTATTCAAATCCATAACATGGGCTAAGAAAGCTTGACATCCATTTTTCAATAAAAGAATAGCTTTATGATTAGATATGACAGTGATTGATTTTAATGGTTTAGTTTCTTGAATTCGTATAACAGGTTGGTTAGGAATATAAAAACTAACAACCTTACGAAAACAATCAATTTTGGCATGATGAGTAGTTAACCAATCAATCCCTAAAATCACATCAAAAGCAAGTATCTTTAAAGAGATAAGGTCAACAGGTAAGGTGATGGTTCCAACTTGAATCAAACAAGATTTATAAACAGTGGATGTGATGAAAGTTTCTCCTAACGAAGTTTCCACAGATAGGTCAAAGTCTAATTTCTCCGGAGTCAAGTTTAAACGTTAAGCACAAGCAGGAGAGATAAATGAATGGGTAGCACCGGTATCAAGTAAGGTATAAACTTCGCAAGAATTTATAAATAGCTTACCCGTGATCACCTCATTTGGGTTCCTCGCATTTTGACCAGTCACAACAAACGCTCTTCCAGGAACCATTGACTTTGACTTTTTTGGGACAGTCTTTTGAGTCACCGTCCTCGTTGAACTAGGTTTTTCTACCATACAATCTCGAGCGATATGTCCTTCCTTTCCATAATTATAGCATACCTTGAACTGTTGTGGGCAGTTTGGACTGATATGTCCCTCTTTCCCGTATTTATAGCATATGACCGGTGGTCGTTCTCCTCCCTTAGAACCAGTTGCTGCCGGCACTGTCGTCTTCACATGGTCATTGTTAAATCTCCTCTTTTTAAAATATCCTCCTGACTCGCTTCTTCTATTTTCATGGCCATGATTACCACCAGAGTGGTTACCATTTTTGTCCATCTTTTTCTTTCTCCGCTGGTTATCGTTGTTTTGTTGACTGCTATCTCCGGTATGATCCTGATTGTGGTCCCTCGGTTGACCGTACTCGTTATCTCGCTCTAATAATTGAGCCATGTTTACAACATCTGAATAGAGAGAAAATTTATGAGAAATGAGATATTGTCGTATGCCGGGTTTCAAACCTCTCAGAAACATCCGCGTCATACATTCCTCATTCTCCACCAAATGAGGTGCAAACCTGGATAACTCTGCAAACTTTGCCTCGTACTGAGACATCGTCATGTTGTTTTATTCTAATCATATGAACTCCACTTCCTTCATATGACGAACACTTTCAGGAAAGTATTTGTCATTAAATAGTTTCTGAAACGTCTCCCAAGACATGCTGAGTGCGGCTGGATGGGTACGCTTCACAGACTCCCACCAGTAGTCTGCCTCGCCACGGAATATAAAGGTGGCGAATGGAACCTTCTGTTCCTCCGTGCATCCCAAGCCATCGAATATCTTGGTAATTTGCTTGACCCATGTTTCCTCCATGATCGGATCTGGCTTTCCCTTAAATCCTGGTGGTCCCAACTCTTTGAACTGCTTGGCTGTGACAACCCGTGAATTGCTATCATTTCCTCCTATATTTTGAACACGAGTCTCCCTCGTCTGATTTTGCATGAACTGCAAAAAGCTTCTAAACATCCCCTCGTTCATCATCTGCTCAATGGTGTTGTTCACAGGAGGAACATTACCAGCCTGTTGCACGTTCTCCTCGTTGGTGAGTACAAGCGTCTCCACGGTCTCATTTCCACTGTTAATATTCTCAGTCGACATTCTCAAATACTGTCATAAAACAAGGGTTAATTAAGGAAATCAATATATCACATAATATCCCTATATACTGACCAACTAACAAATAAGCTTAGGTAGGACACACTAGCGAAGGATTTACTCGTCTCTCTCCTCCTAGTTCTATTCCCCAATCTCCGCCAGAGATCATATCCCTAAGCTCTGATACCAACTGTGAGCCCCTAAAAATAGGTATACATCACCCATTCTGAGTTGTCAATATATGGTACAGAAATAACTACAACTTTATTATTACAATAGTAAAACTGTGAGTTTGAATACCAACATTATCTTCTAGACAATATCTATACTCAAATAAATCCTCATCACATTTATTGATACATTATTTTACAAAAATGGTTAGGACTACTAAACAACTCTCTCTAGAACCTTCATTCCATACCCCGACTCGTATACGCTATATTATCGCCTCCTGAGAAGAAAAATGGAACAAAAAGGAAAAGGATGAGCTCAACTAGCCCAGTAAAGAATATTATGACTAAGATAATATACAACAAATTATCATTAGTATTCAACAGGAAAAAATCTAATAGAATACAATAGACAACAAGTTTTAAATCAATATTTGCAGCGGAAATAATATTTTATTAGAAGAGTTAAGTAGAGAATGCAAACTACTATCTTCTATGTATGAATTTAAAAGTTCATCGTCTATCTTTTATCCATGTAACATCAATCAATATATATCTAGAATCAAATATTCATCTTTGCACTATAGGCCAACGATATTCATCAGTTGGTCATATTCATCTAAACACCTGTTCATCTTTGCGCTACGGGTCAAAGATATTCATCAGAAATCATTCATCTTTGCATTCATCTTTACACTTCATGCCAAAGATATTCAATAATATCATCATTTAAGACTGAGGATGATGAAAAATATTTTTAAAGAAACGAATCCAGTGAAACAAAATGACAAAGATTAAGGATTCGTACTTTGTTTTAACCATATCCAAAAATACCTCAAAAATAATCATAGGGTGCAAAATTCAAGAATGATCAAAACTAGTATCCACAATAGATATTTTAGACGAAAAGGAAAATTTTCATTTTTCGATAAATAGTGCCGTATTCGTGAATAGTGCCGTATACGTGAATAGTAACTCTGACACAAAAAGTTCCAAATTTGATTAAAAGTTCAGATCAATACTTCGGTATAATGATATTGGAAGAAATAATATCATTTTAAAAAAAAATATCCCTTACCTCGAAAGACAGTACTTCTAGTTGAAACACCGGATATAAGCTATGACTTGAACTTGCACCGTAAAGCAATACTCAAAGTATACTCAAAATACTCACAAGAATACGCTCGATAATATAGAGAGAGAAAACTTTAGTTTCTGGTGTGATTTTCAATTCTAACCTAAGCACCCTATTTATAGGAAAATGCTTAGAACACCAAAGTAGAAAACTAAATATAATAATATTATTATTATTTCTAGAACTTCCTACGTAGCAAGAATCTGAATTCAGCTATCAAAACACATGCAAGACCCACACTCAAATCACCAAAAACGTTTTTCATATTAAAAATATTTTAAACTTCCAAAAATTAATTATTTCGGAGCTTCGGAACTTCAATAATTCATAATAAATAGCCCTTTTGTCAGAAAATTCAAATCTCGCGTGTTTTTATAGGAAATTCAATTCTCTACAACTTTGCAGAAGAAAGTTTTTCCAAATTCCAAACACAAATTGACCGAAATCCACAAACGGGCGATTTTACCGGCTATAATCAAATTTCAGTCAAGAAATGGGGTCCACCGACACATAAAACATGTTTTAAATATTTTTGGTAACAAAAATACTCCTCTTCCACATATACTCATATATCCCACATTCATCATAAAAATATCATCATTATTATATTATTAAAATATAATAATATATTTAAATAAATTATTTTATCAGAAAAAGATAAAATTTTAATTTTCAACAATTGTATCTTTAATCAACACGAACTTATTCATCATTAATATTATAACTCACAATATTTAACAAACAGGTCGTTCCCAGGAAAGAGGGGCTTTTCGATAAGGATTTCTCCTTATTGGCGCGCAATTAGATGACCAAATCTCTCATTGACAGAACTTCTAGACATTGTAAATATTGTAATTTAATAATATAAATAACTTTGTCGTCTCAATTATTGATTTAATATTATAATATATTATGCAGATGATACTGTGATAATAATTGAATCAATAATATGAGAGATATGATGCAGCAATTACTGTAGCAATAATTGAGTATAATTGAGTGACTTCTCACGTAAGCATCAATAATCAATACCGTGTGCTACTATGCAACCACGCATATTACTGTACTTTTACTACCGGGTAATTCAATAGTTTTAACGGTAATAATTTTACCGTTATTTTTATAAAAAGATAATTATGTCGTTTTCTAACAACGACAATAGTTCCGTTGTGGGATCCACCAATGATTGTGCCGTCGTACAAATATTCCCTGTTAAAACGAATATTCCTCAGCCAATTGAATATTATATAACCAGTTGCTTACTTTGAAAAATTTATAAATATTACCCACAACTATAACATTATATTATATCCATACCATAATATTCAAAAATATATTTCGAGAGAAATTATTCTTTATTCTTAAAAGTTGGGGTCTTACAACCTCCCATTCTTATGAAATTTCGTCCTCGAAATTAGGGTACGTACCTGATATATCGAAGAGGTGAGGATATCTTGACTTCATATCAGATTCTAACTCCCAGGTCATTTTTTCCACATCATGGTTTCTCTACAAAACTTTGACTTGAGGTATAATCTTGGAGCGTAGAAAATGATCATTCTTATCCAAGATTTTAACAGGTAACTCTTCATACGTTAAATCTTCTTCTATCTCGTCTGGTTCTAATTCAATAATGTGGTTCGGGTATTTCCATTATTTACGTAACATAGATATGTGGAAAACATTATGAACACGAGACATACTTGGCGGTAAGGCGAGTCTATAGGCTACAGTTCCTACTCGTTCGAGGATTATAAATGGGCCAATGAATCGAGGATTGAGCTTTCCCCTCTTTCAAAATCTCGTAACTCCTTTCCATGGAGCAACACGTAATAACACATGATCTCCAATATTGAATTCCACGTCTTTTCGATGAAGATCATCATAACTCTTTTGTCGATCTTGTGAGATTTTTATACGTTGTCGGATCGTTTGAATCTTTTCCATAGTCATACGTATCAACTCTGGTCCCAACAACGTTTCTTCACCCACCTCATCCTAGCATACTGGAGAACGACACTTTCTTCCATACAACGCCTCAAATGGAGCCATGCCAATACTTGCTTGATAATTGTTGTTGTAGGAAAACTCCACCAATGGTAAGAACTTGTCCCAACTTCCCTTGAAGTCAAGGACATATAGTCTTAATAAATCTTCAAGAGTTTGAATAGTCCTTTCTGACTGCCCATCCGTTAAAGGATGATATGCCGAACTAAATCGTAAATCTGTGCCCATAGCATTTTGCAAACTAACCCAAAATCTTGAAGTGAATCTTGGGTCTCGATCAGAAACTATGGATACTAGCATACCATGCAATCTTACAATCTCGTTTATATACATACTAGCAAGACGTTCAAGTGTATAAGTTTTTCGTATTGGTAAGAAATGAGCAGACTTGGTCAATCTATCAACAATGACCCAAATCGCGTCTATGCCTTGAGAAATCTTGGGAAGACCAGTAACGAAATCTATGGTAATGTGCTCCCACTTCCATTCTGGAATTTCAAGTGGTTGCAATGGATCTTTTGGCACTTGATGCTCCGCCTTGACTCGTTGCCAAGTTAGACACCTTGAGATAAACCCCGCTATCTCTCTCCTCATATTGCTCCACCAAAATGTATTTCGAAGATCACGATACATTTTGGTACTCCCAGGATGGATTGCAAACGGTGTGCTGTGCGCCTCCATCATGATTTTATACTTCAAGTCAGAATCGTTAGGAACACAAAGTCTGGAGTTGACTCGAAGTATTCCTTCTTTATCGATTTTTGCTTCCGGAATAACACCTTCTTGCACTTTCTTCTTCATGCACATCAGCTCCAGGTCTGTAGTTTGAGCAGCTTTAACTTTATCAATTAAATTCGGTTCTACTCGTATATTCACCATCATCACATGGGTCCCTGGAGTCTTGAACTCTATCTCCATCCTTCGTAAGTTATACAAAATGGGTCTTTACGTTGACAATATTGCACTCATACCCGCATATGATCTTCTATTTAATGCGTCAACAACTACGTTCGCTTTTCGAGGATGGTATTGTATGGTATGATCATAATCTTTCAACAACTCAAACCATCGTTGCCGCATGTTGAGTTCCTTTTGAGTGAAGAAATATTTGAGACTTTTATGATCCGTATAGATCTCCACTTTCTCTCCATACAGGTAATGCCTCAAAATCTTAAGCGCAAAAACGACTGCTGCCAACTCTAGATCATGAGTAGGATAATTCCTCTCATATTCTTTGAGTTGTCGCGAGGCATAGGCTATGAATTTCCCATGTTGCATGAGAACACATCCTAACCCTTTGCCTGAAGCATCACTGTAGATGACAAATCCCTTCGAGCCAGATGATATTGTCAGAACAGGTGCTAAAATGAGTCTCCTTTTGAGTTTTGAAAACTCTTTTCACATTCCTCGCTCCAACCGAATTTTGTATCTTTTCGAGTCAGCTAAGTTAATGGAGTAGCGACTCGCGAAAATCCTTCCATGAATCTCTGATAATAACCAGCTAAGCCGAGAAAGCTACGTACTTCGGTCACTAACTTTGGCTGCTCCCAGCTTTGAATTGCTTCAATCTTTGCCGGGTCAACGAATATTCCATGATTTGATATCACGTGCCCAAGGAATGCAACTTCCTTAAGCCAAAACTCGTATTTCTTCAACTTGGCATAAAGCTTGTTTTCACGAAGCTTTTGGAGTATCAGCCTCAAGTGTTACTCATGGTCTTCGTGGGTTTTGGAGTATATGAGGAAATCATCAATAAAGACGACCACAAAGTGATCCAAATATTCCATGAATACTCGGTTCATCATATCCATGAAGGCAGCAGGAGCATTAGTCAATCCAAAAGACATGACTAGGAATTCTTAATGCTCGTACCGAGTTTTGAAAGCAGTCTTTGGAATGTCATCAGTTTTAATCTTCAACTGATGATATCCGAAACAAAGGTCAATCTATGAACATAATTTGGCTCCTTGCAACTGATCAAACAGGTCATCAATGTGAGGCAACGGGTACCTATTTTTGATGGTGACATGATTTAACTCCCGATAATCAATACAAAGTCGCATACTTCCATCTTTCTTCTTTACGAATAGAATAGGAGCACCCCAAGGAGACGTACTAGGACGAATGAAACCGATGTCTAACAATTCCTGTAGTTGGGTTTTAACTCCTGAAGTTCAATAGGAGCCATTCGATATGGGGCTTTGGAAATGGGTTTTGTACCGAATTCAAGGTCGATACAAAATTTAATTTCATGCTCTGGGGTAGGCCAAGAAGTTCTTCAGGGAATACGTCAGGAAATTTATTAACAATAGAAATATCATTCAAATCTGACGTATCTTTATTTAAATCTGTGACATGGACTAAGAAAGCTTGACATCCTTTTTTCAATAAACGAATAACTTTATGACTTGATATGACAATAATTGATTTTAGTGGTTTGGTTGCTTGAATTCGCATAATAGGTTGGTTAGGAATATGAAAGCTAACAACCTTACGAAAATAATCAATTTTAGCATGATGATTAATTAACCAATCAACTCCTAAAATCACATCAAATACAAGTATTTTCAAAGAAATAAGATCGATAGGTAACATGCGGTTACCAATTTGAATCAAACAAGACTTATAAATCGTGGATGTAATGAAGGTTTTTCCCAATGGAGTTTCAACAGATAAGTCAAAGTCTAATTTCTCCGGAGTCAAATTTAAATGTTGAGCGCAAGTAGGAGAAATAAAGGAATGGGTAGAACCGGTATCAAATAAAGTATAAACTTCGCTAGAGTTTATGATTAGCTTACCCGTGATCACCTCGTTCGGATTCCTCGCTTTTTGGGAGGTTACGACAAACGCTCTCCCTTGAACTACCGGTTTTGTCTTGTTTGGGACACCCTTTGATGCCTCCATCCCAGCTGGACTTGACTTTGGTGCACGACAAAATCGGGCTAGGTGACCTTTTTTTTCCATAATTATAACACGCTTTGGACTGCATCGTGCAGTTTGGACTTATGTGTCCTTCCCCTCCACATTTGTAACATACGACTGGTGGTCGTTCTCCTTCCTTAACAACAGGTGCTGGTGCTGACGTCTTTTCATCCTTGTTAAATCTCCTCTTCTTGAAATGTCCACTCTTATTGTCATGGCCATGATTACCACCGAAGTGATTATCATTTCTGGCATGTTGATTCCCTCCACGTTTGTTGTCACCGCTTCGATGACTGCTACCACTGGTATTATCGACTTGTCGGTTGCTCTCTCTTGGTTGGGTTGACTCATTATCGCGCTCCAATAACTGAGCCCTATTCACAACATCTGAATACAAACATAGTTTGTGAGAAATTAGGTATTGACGTATCTCGGGTTTCAAACCTCTTAGAAACATCCGCTTCATTCTCTCCTCATTATCAACCAAGTGGGATGCAAACTGAGACAACTCGGCAAACTTAGCTTCATACTGCGCCACAGTCATATTGTTTTGCTCAAGCTTGATGAACTCTACCTCCTTCATGTGAAGAATAATTTCAGGAAAGTACTTGTCATTGAACAGCTCTTGGAACTTCTCCCAAGACATTTTGAGTGTGGCAGGTTGAGTACGCTTTACAGATTCCCACCAGTAATCTACCTCTGCTCGCAACATGAAGGTGGCAAAGGGAACCTTTTGCTCCTCGGAGTATCCCAAGACATCAAATATCTTGTTGATCTGCTTTATCCATGTCTCCGCCTTAAGAGGTTTTGGCTCTCCAAAAAACTCTGGTGGTCCCAACTCCTTGAACTACTTAGCGGTGACCGTCCAAGAGTTGTCAGTGTTTCGACCTGCATTTTGGACAGGAGCCATTTTGCCTGATGTTGCATGAATTGCATAAAGCCTCTGAACATCCCATCGTTCACCATTTCATCGATGTTATTGTTTACATGAGGATTATTGTCTTCCTGTTGCACATTATCCCGGGCATTAATCTGTGGTGACTCAACGGTCTCATGTGCTTCATTGTTTATCTCAATATTTTTAGATGCCATTTTCAAACACTTCCACAAAACAAGGGTTAATTAACATATCACATATTATCCCTATACTCTGATCAACTAATTAAATATCAAATAAACTTAGGTAGGTCATACTAGCGAAGGAGTTCTCCGTCTCTCCCCTCTTAGTTCTTGTCTCACATCCCAGCCAGGGATCATATACCTAAGCTTTGATACCAACTGCGACGCCCCTAAAATAGGTATACATCACCCATCTTGAGTCGCCAAATACATGGTACAAAATTCAAATATAACTTAATTATACAACAGTTGTGTGAAATACGACAAAACATAATCTAAGAGTTTTAATAAGAATATTGTCATCTAGACAATATCCACACTCAATGGAGTCCTCATTATATTTATTGTCACACTATTTAACAGAATAGTTAGGACTACTAATGCTATCATCTGGACCGTCACTCCGTTCCCCGACTAGTCCCGGCTATGTTCTAATTTTCTGAAGAGAACAGTGAAAGAAAGGGTGAGCTTAACTAGCCCAATAAGAAATATTATGACTAAGATAATGTAGAATAAATTATCATTAGTCTTCAACAATGTTAAACTGATAAAATACAATAGACATCATGTTTAACTGCAGTGGAATAAGCAATCCATTAGAGGAGTCAAGTAGAGCATGATATCTACTATCTTCTATGATTTAAAATATTTTCATCAATTTTTATCGCTGAGACTCAGCTTAATAAATAAACCACATCATCGAGTCATCCCTGCACTACCGGCCAAGGATATTCATTAAATCATCAATGGTCATGACTATACCAAATAATCCTTGGTCATAATCATACCAAAAACTGTCCATCAATGCACTACAGGCTACTGAGGAATTATACCACATCATTTATAACATTACAGGTCATGATTATATCGAATAATCCCTGGTCATAATTATATCAAGTCCATCTATGCACGTAAGCCAAAGATGACTTTCCTCATAATATAAACATGAGGATGATGACAATGACATAATAATTTAATAAAACAAGTTCAATAATAAATTTTAAAGATTTATAAGTTAATTTATCTTGGAATCAATTACGTCCATATTGTCAACGTGATACTGCTTTGTGGAGTAAAATTCAAGAATGCTCAGAAGAATATTTACATGAAAAGATACAGGATGAAGCGCAAATATCCAGGATATTCTACTAATTTCATGGAGTATAGAAGTCAAAACTTTAACCAAATGAGTATCATAGAATATATGAAACTGCAAATGGATTTTCACCCGCCATGTGGTAATCCACATAGACAGATCATTTCCACAATTTAATAAGGAATGCATACGAAGGATCATTCACCATGCATGTAATAATCCACATAGACAAGTTATTCACAGAATAATAAAGAATGGAACCAGGTCATGCGTAATCCGCACAGACAGAATATTCCAACAAAATAATAAAGAATGAAATAATAGAAGAATTCTCCATGCATACGATAGACCGGACATACATGTTAATCCAACAGAATAATAAAGAATGGAACCAGGTCTAGCGTAATCCGCACAGACAGGATATTTCAACAGAATAATAAAGAATGGAATAACAACATAATTCACCAGGCATGCGATAGACCGCACGGACAGGTTATTCCAACAGAATAATAAAGAATGGAACCAGGTCATGCGTAATCCGCACAGACAGGATATTCCAACAAAATAATAAAGAATGGAATAATAGAAGAATTTCACCATGTATGCAGTACTTCGCATAGACATGTTATTCCAACATAATAATAAGGAATGGAATAACAATAACTCTCTTCATGAATACGAAAGAAATAATACCCCTTACCTTAGAAGAAACTGGATATTGGAATAATGAAGTAACAAACTTCTCTTCTTCTTTTTCTCTATAATTTCTCTCTATAATATTTGCTCTAAAACTTTAGTGAATTTGTGAGAAATGAAGGAAGAATGAGCTTCTATTTATAGAAAAATATAGTTTCGATAATTGCACGTTTTAGGGCTCGAAATATTACAGTATAATACCTTCCTCTTTTTCTTCATTTTTAATTTAGTCATGCAAGTATTATCAAACTTGCACCACCTCCCCTAATAGTAAATAATGTGAATCAATAGTTCGATCATGTGAATCAATAGTTATAATCATGTGAAAATATGAATTACAGTATAGTACCTCCATCTATACCTCTATTTTTAACTTAGTCATGCAAGTATTATCAATGTTGCACCAATTCTGTGACGCCCCCAAAACAGGTATACATCACCCATCTTGAGTCGCCAAATACATGGTACATAATACAACTATAAACTTCTTTTATACAACTGCCGTGTAAAAATATGACAAAACATAGCTGAGAGTTTAAACAAGAATATTGTATTCTAGACAATATCCACTCTCAATGAAGTCCTCATTATAATTATTATCACACTATTTCACAGAATAGTGAGGACTTCTAAAGCCACTTATCCTGGACCATCACTCCATTTCCCGACTCGTTCCAGCTATATTCTCATTTCCTGAAGAGAACAACGAAAGAAAAGGGTGAGCTCAACTAGCCCAGTAAGAAATATTATGACTAAGATAATGCAGAATAAATTATCCTTAGCCTTCAATAGTGTTAAACTGATAAAATATAATAAACATCAAGTTTAACTGCAGCAAAATAAGCAATCCATTAGAAGAGTCAAGTAGAACATAATGTCTACTATCTCTTCTAGATTAAAAGTCCATTGTTAATATTTCATTCCTGTAATACTTATCAACAGTTCTTTATTATACCCAAGACAAAAAGAACTCTCATTACTTGTCTTCACTTGAACCACCAATGATTATAGTTAAATCCACAATTCATATTAATAATCATGTAAATCGATAGTTCCTCCTTGCCACAAATACTTAAGAGAACGTTTACTCAATATCCTTACCCCAAAGGTTAAAGATATTCAAATATAATAATAATGATCATACTAATCAGTTGTCTACCATTGCACTACGGGCCAAATATATTCAACTATAAAAATAATGGTCATGATCATACCAATCAATTGTCTGTCAATGCACTACGACCAAAGACATTCAACTGTTAACTAATGGTCTCATCCTGCCAATCATATCCTCGAATTATCCATGCATTACGGGCCAAGGATATTCGTTATTATCACCAGTGGTTATGATCATGTCATACATCTGTCCATCTTTGCACGTAAGCCAAAGATATACAACTATAAAACCAATAATCAACAGTCCATCTATGCACGTATGCCAAAGATGACTTTCATCACATTATAAACATGAGGATGATGACAATGATATAAGCATTAATCAAACGAAATCAAGGATAAATATTAAAGACTTAAAATTTATCCAGTGTTTAAAAATATCCAAATTGTCAACATGATACTGCTTTGTGAAGTAAAATTCAAGAATAATATTCACGTACCAAAAATAATTTGGACAGAAAAGAAATATATTTTTCGGATAAATAGTACCCCGTGAATAGTAACTCATAAATAGTAAATCGTGAATCGTAAGTCATGAATAGTAACTCGTGAATAGTAACTCGTACATAATACTCCGTATTCGTACATAGTATCGTATACATAAATTACATCATATACGCAAATAGTATCATATACATGAATAGTGTCGTATACGTTAATAGTGTCATATACGTGAATAGTAACCCCAACACAAAAAGATAAAGTTGTACAATAAAATTCATATCAATATTTATAACACCTTAATCCAAATATTATAAATCACTTAATAATCTCATAATCTAATATTATTAATATTACCATAATATTTTAATCATTTCTTAAACTTATAAATAATTTATTTTAATTGTTTACACTTTACTAATTAATGCATTTAATCATCCTAAAATGCCAAACTCATAAGATTTCATCACAAATAACCAAAACTCTCATAAAAAATCTGTATATACCTTATATAGGATTCTCAAGCCATAAAATCCTATTTTCTAATTTTCTTACTTCACATAACATATTTAATTCATTTACTCATAACTAGCCCATTTTCATGAAAAATACCAAATCAGTACAAACAAATTTTCTTTTTTGAGATTTAGCAGAGTATACTCTCATATTCAACATATATTTTTGTCAGAATTTTTAAAATTCATTTACTATTTTTTATATGGTTAAAACTGCCGAATATTTAGACATTTATCAAAAACTGTAGTTTTGTCCAAAAATTCCAAAATTTACAGGGTATACTGCTATTATATAAATGTACTCCCAATAAAAATTTCACCAATTTTGGAGTTAACCACAAGGAGTTATAAGGGTTTACTTTTAAAATAGTCTTTTCCCATAAAATTCATAACTCCTAATTTATACATCCATAAATCGCCATTTTTTGACACAAATTCATTTCAAATTTTTTTAGAATTTTTTAGGGTCAGAAAAATTATGAAACTGCCCCTGCCAGAAACCCCTTACTTACAACTGTTGAACGAAAATAATATTTCTTACGAATATTGAACGAAAATAATATTACTTACGAATATTAAACGAATATAATGAATATTGAACGATAATAATATTCATACGAATACGAAAAATAATATCTCTTCAGAATATAAAAAATAATAACCCTTACCTCAGAAGAAGACTGGATACTGGAATAGTGAAGTAGCAGATTTCTTTTCTTCTTTCTCTCTATAGCTTATCTCTCTATAATTGCTCTTGTGAGTCTTAGTAAATTGGTGAGAATGAAGGAAGAATGAGCTTCTATTTATAGAAAAATATAGTTTCGATAATTGCACGTTTTAGGCTCGAAATATTACAGTATAATACCTTCATCTTTTTCTTTATTTTTAATTTAGTCCTGCAAGTATTATCAAACTTGCACCACCTCCCCTAATAGTACATCATGTGAATCAATAGTACAATCATGTGAATCAATAGTTCTAAACATGTGAAAAAATTAATTATAGTATAGTACCTTCAACTATACCTCTATTTTTATTTTAGTCATGCAAGTATTATCAATCTTGCACCTCCTCCCCTAATAGTACATGCATGTGAATCAATAATACACACATGTGCATAAATAGTTATAAGCATGTGAATTAATAGCAATTAATTACTCATTTATTTGATTAATTATCCGATTGGTCAATATAACTTCCAGACATCAATCATCATCGAAATAAATGCTGATTTTTACTAACACTAATAATCTTAACACAGTAGAACTATTAATTTCATCTTAATCAACACGAACTTATTCATCATTAATATCATAACTCACAATATTTAACAACCAGGTCGTTCCCAAGAAAGAGGGGGCTTTCCGATAAGGATTTATCCTTATTGGCGCGCAATTAGGTGACCAAACCTCTCATTGACAGAACTTCTAGACATTGTCAATATTGCAAATAATAATATGAATAACTGTGTCATCTCAATTATTGATTTAATAATATAAAATATTATGACAATAATTGAATAAAATTGAGTAACTTCTCACGTAAGCATCAATAATCAAATATACTGTACAATACCGTGTGCTACTATGCAATCACGCGTATTACTATACTTTTATTACCGATTATTTTATGACAACTTGCTTACTTTGAAAAAATTTCAAATATCACCCATAACTTTAAACTTTTATCAATTTAATTATTTACCAAAATAGAAAAATTGAATATTTTTATTTCATAAAATTCAGGATCTCACAAACTCCCCTAATAGTACAAGAATGTGAATCAATAGTACACACATGTGAACAAATAATTATATTCATGTGAATTAATAGCAATTAATTGCTCATTTATCCGGTTAATTACCCAACTGGTCAGTATAACTTTCTGACATCAATTAATATCGAAATAAATGTCGATTTCCACTAACACTAATAATTCCAACACAATGGAACTATTAATTTCATCTTTAATCAACACGAACTTATTCATCATTAATATTATAACTCACAATATTTAATAAACAGGTCGTTCCCAGGAAAGAGGGGGCTTTCCGATAAAGATTTTTCTCTATTGGCGCGCAATTAGATGACCAAACCTCTCCTTGACAGAACTTCTAGACATTGTAAATATTGTAATTTAATAAAATGAATAACTTTGTTGTCTCAATTATTGATTTAATAATATAACATATTATGCAGATGATACTGTGCCAATAATTGAATTAATAATATGAGAGATATGATGCAACAATTACTGTAGCAATAATTGAGTATAACTGAGTGACTTCTCACGTAAGCATCAATAATCATTACCGTGGGCTACTATGCAACCACGCGTATTACTGTACTTTTACTACCAGGTAGTTCAACAGTTTTAATGGTAATACTTTCGCCGTTATTTTTATCAAAAGATATTTATATCGTTTTCTAACTACGACAATACTTTCGTTGTGGGGTCCACCAATGATTGTGCCGTCGTACGAATATTCTCTATTAAAACGAATATTCCCCGGCCAATTGAATATTATATAACCACTTGCTTACTTTGCAAAATTTGTAAATATTACCCACAACTATAACATTATATTATATCCTCACCATAATATTCAAAAATATATTTCGAGAGAAATTATTATTTATTCATAAAAGTTGGATTCTTACATCAATTACTTCATTATATTTTCCTCCACTAATTTCATGATCATTTTTAAAAATTTTAGTCCATCCACCATTATTCAACAAATACGGTACCAAAACAATGTTCACAAACTTCCCTCTTTCACCCCAATACAAAATATTTTCCTTCAAATAAGATTTCCATAAATTCTCATCCTTGGTTATTTCATCAAACTTATTATTAAACAAGTCCGAGAAGTTTGTGCATGCTATATTTAAATGCAAAATAGTCTTAAAATTCCCATAAGCATGTAAAATTTTTAGAAACAAAATTGCGTCAGGAAACATACCGTCCTCTATCAGTTCGTCCGGTTTACCAACTGAAATCACCAAATTCCTATAGCCACCATAGTATTTCGTACTACCATAATATGATTTGTCAAAGTTATTTAGGAATTCAACCCCTTCATTACTAATTCTGCTTAATCCTAACATACACATGTCAACTTGAATGTTATAATGATCCGGAGGTTT
Source organism: Panax japonicus (assembly GCA_020205505.1). NCBI lineage: Eukaryota > Viridiplantae > Streptophyta > Magnoliopsida > Apiales > Araliaceae > Panax > Panax japonicus. The sequence goes on from JAINUV010001287.1 coordinate 44,562, forward strand.
TGGTTCAAGTTCGCATTTATCACGTTTAGGATTTTTATCAAACAATTTATCTTCAACATAAAGTTCATCACCTTGAGAAGCACCATAGATCCTTCTAATATGCCCATTTAAACCCAACCTTGACTCAAATAGATTGCTCACATTATTCATTTGCGTTGGATATTCAGTAGCTATAGAAAATGAGGAATTGAAAAACTTTTTGTGAACTAAGGATATATCATTTCCTTTCATAAAAATATTACCAGAAAAGGAGGCTTTAATCATCTTCTTCACTGTTATAAGTATTATTTCAAGAGCATCTTGATTTTTAGCCAAGGATAAATAGGAATTGGTTGTCTGATTTGACTGAGAAATTATATTAAACACCTTAGTTGCATGACATAACTCTTGTTGTTTTGCCAAATCAATTGCTCTTTGCAAGTAATTTGGGGAGCACCACTCTACATACTTTCTAATTTCTTACCTTAATCTCCTAACAAAGACGGTCACAACCCAATCTTCGGTAAAAGTTTCTTTGCTATAAGTCTTTGCCCAACACTTTGTTAGTTGTGCTTCAAAATCTTAGTTTTAGCAAAAGTCCCACATTGTTCATTTTAAGAATCTTTCTTTGGTATATTAGTCAACTCTTGTGTTAAGAATGATAACATAATTGAGTTATAAAGGATGGGTTTGTGTGCACATGTGAGGTACTAATTTGGTTGATTATGCTAAAATTATAGCTTTGTTTTGCCTTGCCTTATTTCTAAGGCAAAATCATATTTCTTTTTTGATCAAGTCAAAACAGATTCGTAACGTGCACAGATGAGGTGCCAATTCGGTCGATTATGCTAAAATTCTAACTTTGTTTTGCCTTGTCTTATCTCTAGAGCACGATCCTATTTCTTTTTTGATTAAGTCACAACAGAGTTGTAACGTTCTTCTGCAACGTTCTCCATAAGCCGCAACAAACGCTACAAGGTTCGTTCTGTAAAGTCTTCTTCAGTAGCGTTCCTTTTTAACGTTCTGATTTCTCTCTCTATAAATAACGAATTGATCATAGGGGCTATTCACTACTTCCCGTATAAACAGCTGTTGTTCCTTATATACTCTGCCTCTATTCATTATATATATTCTTCCAATTGGACAATTCACTGAGATAAGTCCAAAACCTCTTTCTGTGAGTATACATAATTGGAGGTTTCGCCGTTAAATCCTGGACGGTGACCACCGACAGCCCATTTGTACTTGCGGTTATTATCAGTTCGGGTGAAATCACTTTTTAAGGACAGTAGCTTCGCTACACCTTGGTTTCATTCATACACCAGATAAGTTGTTCCAATTTTACTGTTTGTTCGTCTCGTTACTACTGCTGCAATTTCCAACACACTTAAATTGCAAGAATGAGGTCTCATATTCCTCAATAGTGTTGAATTGTTGATGATACATAAAGTAATTCATAACATATTCGTTGTACTCCAACTATATCCCTTAAATCTCCATAGCAGTCGGTGCTTGCCCCTTTTTGTTTTCAAGTCTCTGCAAATGATCCACGAAATTGATGTCTTTCTTCCACTTGTTTTTCATTTGATTCCACCATATAAGCTCTCAAATTTAATAGAAACGACTAAGAACACTATTACGATCTTAAACAATTTGCATTTTCATGATTGATGTTGTTCTTGAAACAATCTTTGATCACGAGAGAAGGAAAAATGAGACAGTAATTTAGTAAATTAAAATAACAACTGAATACACACGATATAGAAAAAATAAAATTATAGTTGATATTTTTTTACGGAATTATTTTATTAGTTAAAGTAATTAGTTTTACTTTGAATTTTATAATTAAATCATACCATTTATGATTGTGTTATTTAATAATAATAATAATAATAATAATAATAATAATAATAATAATAATAATAATAAATTACTTGAGATCAGACACTTGGCCAACAGCTTCTCTAAATCTCTTCACATACTCACTTAAAGACTCATCCGAAAATTGACGAAATTGAGCCAACGAGCTATTAGGCTTTCTTCTTCTCTTGTTGCTTCCAAAACGGGCATGGAATTTGCTACATAAATCTACCCAAGATGAGATTGAATCCGAGGCCAGTGTTCCCATCCACCGCCTTTCATCCTTCCTTAGCGTCGTGGCAAAGGTCTGACATTTGGCAGCATCGGGAAAATCGTAATAATCCATCAGTCTATCAAACGCCTGGCTGTGGTCATATGGATCTCCAGAACCATCATAGCTTTCCATGTAAGGAAGCTTCTTAGTAGGGTCAACTTTCTCTTTAAGAATCTCCGAGGAAAAAAGAGACGCCTTTTTTTCCCGAAATGTCTTTTACTTGTTGAACTTCGGATAACTGATTCCAAAGCTCCTTTAATTCCTTAACCAAGAAATCCACTCATTCTGGTTGTGAAGTGACTTCCTTCTTCGGAGAGCTTTCCTTCTTCTGAACAGTCTAATCATTCCCAATTGAACCCTCAGCTTTAGAAGGAATTCTCCGATGATAAGTATCCGTAAGGCGGTGTACCCTCTTCGAATTCTCAGGAGTACGACATCTGGATCTGCTTCGGCATCGAGCTCTTTCGCTATGGCGATAATACTCAAGGCGGAGTGCCTTCTTTGTATTCTCGAGGGTGTGCCCTCTTGACCAACTTTTCTGCTTACTCCGACCATATTCTCGAGAATCCACAAGGCGGTGAACCCTCTTCGGATCTTTAGGAGTATGGCTCTTTGATCTTCTTCGGTGATGAAAGTGACTTCGAGATATTCTCCCATAGTACGTAGGCTCTTTTCCTCTTTGAGATCGTCTCTCCAGAGATCTACCCCGTTCTTTAGGTTGAGTATGGCTAGACGCTTCATCCTCTATTTCAGCCAAATGAACCATCTGTTCATCAATTTCTTCCTTTTTCTTCAGAAGAACTTCTAAATGTAAGACCCCAACTTTTATGAATAAAGATGAATTTTCTATAATTATCATTTTTAAATATTATGGAATGAATTTGATATAATGTTATAGTTGTGGCTAATAATTATAAATTTTGCAAAGTACATAAGTTGTTATATAATATTCGATTGTTCGGAATATTCATACGATGACACAATCATTGGTGGATCCCACAACGGAATTATTGTCGGATTGAGAAAATGACAAAAAATATTTTTATGAAAATAACGGCGGAAGTTTTACCGTTAACTGTTGAAACACCTGGTGTTAAAAGTACAGTAATACGCGTAGTTGCATAGTAGCACACAGTATTGATTATTGATGCTTACGTGAGAAGTCACTTAGTTTTGTTCAATTATTGTTACAGTAATTATAGCATAATATCTCACATTATTTGATTCAATTATTGTCGATATTTTATATATTATTAAATCAATAATTGAAACGATAAAGTTATTAATATTATTATTTGCAATATTAACGATGTCTAGAAGTTCTGTCAAGGAGAGGTTTGGTCACCTAATTGCGCGCCAATAGGGAGAAATCCTTATTGGAAAGCCCCATCTTTTCTGGAAACGACCTGATCGATGAATATTGTGAATTATAATAATGATGATAAGTGTTGTTAAAAATATTGAGGAGATTTTTATGATGTATTTATGGAAAATTTTTGCTTATTATTTGGACCCCCCACTTATTTTTTAAAAAAATCAGAAAGTTATAATGTATACATGCGTATTATATATATATATGAAGTTTGAAAAGTGGACAGAGGGAGTAAGATGATCAATTCACGGGATTTCCACCCGTGAATTTTTTTCTCTGCACATGTTTTATATAAATATATATATATATAATATTATATTTTATTTTATTTAAAAATTTTGTTTTATTAGAATATTTTATGGACCGTCCGATTAAAAGTAAATCAATCTGGACCGTTCATGGATTAGTTACTATTAAGTCCATTCTCCTATAAATAGAAGCTCATTCTTTCATTATTTCTTACGAATTCACTAAAAATCTAGAAAGAGAAATTATAGAGGGAAAGAAGAAAAGTATTCTGCTACTTCACTACTCCTATATCCAGTTTCTTTTACGGTAAGGGGTATTATTTCTTTTGTATTCATGAAGATAACTTTTGTTATTCCATTCTTTATTATTCTGTTGGAATAACCTATATACACGGGCTACCCTATACTTGGTAAAATTCTTCTGTTATTCCATTCTTTATGATTCTGTTGGAATATCCTGTCTGTGCGTTTTACGCCGGACCTGGTTCCGTCTTTATTATTCTGTTGGAACATCTTGTCTGTGCGTTTACGCATTACCTAGTTCTGTTATTTATTATTCTGTTGGAATAACCTGTCTGTGCGGTCTATCGCATGCCTGGTGATTTCTTTTGTTATTCCATTCTTTATTATACTTAGTTGGTTAAAGTTTTGACTTCTATACTCCATGAAATTAGTGGAATATCCTTGATATTTACGCTTCATTCAGTATATTTTCATAGAAATATTCTTCTAAGCATTCTTGAATTTTACTCTACAAAGGAGTATCATGTTGACAATTTGGACGTTATTAGTTCCTGGATAAATTAATTCTTGAACTTATTTTATTGAATTCATATATCATTGCATCATCCTCATGTTTATATTTTATTGAAAGTCATCTGTGGCCTGTAGTGCATAGATGGACTTGGTATGATTATGACCAGGGATTATTCGGTATAATCATGACCGTAATATTACAAATGATGTGGTAAAAGTCCTCATTGGCCCGTAATGCATTGATGGACAGTTGTTGACATGATCATGACCATTAATGAATACACGAATATCCTTGACCCGTAGTGCATGAATAATTTGTGGTCGTGATACTAATGAATATCCTTGGTCGTAGTGTAGGGATGATGTGGATTATTTGTTAAGCTGAGTCTCAGCGATAAAAGTGATGAAAAACTTCTTGAATTATAAAAGATAGTAGATTTTATTCTCTACTTGACTTTTTTAATGGTTTGCTTATTTCGCTGAAGTTAAACTTGATGTCTATTGTATTTTATCAGTTTAACATTGTTGAAGGCTAATGATAATTTATCCTGCATTATCATAGTCATAATATTTCTTACTGGGCTAGTTGAGCTCACCTTTTTCTTTCACTGTTCTCTTCAGGAAATGAGAATATAGCTGAGACGAGTCGGGGAACGGAGTGACGGTCCTGATGATAGTATTAGTAGTCCTCACTATTTTGTGAAATAGTGTGATAATAAATATATTGAGGACATATTTTGAGTTTGTATACTGTCTAGAAGACAATGATTGTATTAAAACTCACAGCTCATGTTGTATATTTAAGATTTTATTTGTATTCTGTTCCATGTATTTAGCGACTCAGAATAGGTGATATATATCTATTTTGGGGACGTCACACTAAAGCTTTGTCAGCTTCTTCGGCCATCTTGGCCAACTTGGATGCTCTATCAGCCTTCTACCGGCCACTTCGGTGTTGAGTTCTAGGCGGTGTGCTTTCTACCCTTTTCCGATCTTGATCAGGTCTTTTATTAGGAGTATAGATTAATCTTCTTTTGATATCACCATGGACCTTTGCATGAGAACCTTCTGAAACATCTCGTGATGCGGTGCTACCATGAATACTTTTTGAAGGACCCAGCCTATCCTTGACAAAAGACTTGTTGTATAGACGAACTCATAGCAATCGGCTGTCCTTCAGGTGTAATTGTCCTATTCTTCACCATAACTTCCGATGTAAAATAGTTAAAATTTGTGATTGAAACTCAAGAACACTAGAAAACAATCCTCTGATATGGTATAACTTACACTACACAACAAATTTATTTCAAGCATGGTATAACTTTCATTTAAATTACCATTGTTCAAACAATGCCTCTTCGTATTTTGACGGCATAGCCATGCATACTTTGGGGAATGCAGAAAGACCTCCAAGTATTTGACTAGCACCCATGACAGTAGACGATGAACCAGACGATCCAAACTTTGTTGTATATGGAGACTGCAAAATGACACTCGTTGCATGTTCACGGACAGGTCTACCACCGGGTTTATGGACGCTTTTCTCCAACTCATCACACTGAACTATGTCTTGTGTGGTCAGAACCATCTGATCAAGTGCATACTTGCTTTCCATCTCACATTTATTCTCCTTTACCAATTGACAGAAAAGGTAATAGATACGAATAGATTTTCAACCCAAACACATGCAGTTAACTAATATATGCAATAACAAACTGACTGAACATAACCGACAGACTAAAATGAACATATTATAATAGTAACCAAAACAACATAAAATAGTAACTAAATTAAAATATAATAGTAACCACACACATTGTAATAGTAATCAACCCACATTATAATAGTAACCATAACATATATAATAGTAACCAAATCACATATAATGGTAACAAAAACCTAGATAGCATGTAAAAAAAGATGGCATGTAATTTTAACACTAACCTCAACAGAAACATACACAACAATCTCTTTCCCAGTGCATTGGCTTAATATATCAAAAGATGGCATGTCATTAATCTTGCCAATCTGTACAAAATAAAAAACAACCAATTAAGCATTAAAACAAAAGACATATAACACATAACAAAACAGACAAATATGTCTAACCTTAACATTTTCTTCAATCATCATTATTTTTTATTTCATGAGGTTCTTCAAGCATAACATCACGTTCAACCTCATTAACAATTTCAATTTCATTCTCATCCTTCTTCTCAAAGAATTTCGACACATCACACATCATCATTCTATTCAGTTTTAAACCATTATCTACATCCTCATTACATGGGGATCTTCCATCATAACATCATGTTCACACTCTTGAACAGGTTTAATTTCATACTCATCATTCTTCTCATCAACTTTCAACCCATCATCACCATCCTCATCATCATTATAATTTCCTTTAAAAACATCACCATCCTCATCAGTAACATCATCAGCTTCATCATCATCATCATCATCATTATTATAATTTCCTTTAAAAACATTGTTCCATATTGAATCTAGTTGCTAGTTACTAGCTTGGGTTTACTACCGCATCATAGCGCATGTCCTATGATGGCTATGGTATACTGTGGGGTTTGACCCTGTACTTTGTACTCATTCTTTCTTTTATTTCAGTCTAAATTTAGCAAAAAAAACATGACAGATCATATAAAGAAGAACGATCTGATGGTGTAATAACAGATCCAAATGAACGTGAAGTAAAATTACATCAAACTTACAAAGACAAAAAAATCCTATCACAAGCAATGAGGCTGCATTCAATCAGGAAAAATAGAAAACACAAAGTTAACCGAACAGGTTGTAGAGACTTTGTGCTAGTGTGCGTAGATAATGAAAATTGTAGATGGAAGATGAGAGCATCAAGGTTTCGAAAAACCAGTATGTTCAAGGTGAGAGAATTCAATGACATTCACACGTTTTCAGTCAACGTGTTGCTGGGAGACCACAGACAGACAAATAGTGAGTTGGTTAGTGAATGCATAATGCAAAAATTAACAAATCTGAAGAAATATACACCAACAGATATTATGGAGGACATGAGGACATAATATAATGTCTCTATCTCTTACCAAAAAGCATGGAGATCAAAGGAGAAAGCATTGGAAAAAGAGAGGAAATCCATACAACTACTCACTGATCCCATCATAGTTGCACATGTTGAAAAAAAACAAATCCAGGTAACACTTTAAAACAGTTTATTGGTTTTTATAATTAGTTGGTTACTCAATTCAACTGACTTGGTTACTTTGTTATACATATTTAGTTACTAACTGTACTATAGAATGAAATTGTGTTAAATAAATTTTTTGTGTATGACAAATATCTACTCAAAATATTACAGTATGAATATTGTATGCCGCTTGTATTATAATGATATAAATGGTAACCATTTTACAAGTTTGGTTACCATTACTAAGTTTGGTTACCATTTACTACAATTTTGGAACTGTATGCCACTTGTAAATAATGATATTGCTGAGATTTCATATCGGTTCTGTGTCACAGCCCTAGAGTTAGAAACAAATGG
>JAINUV010001288.1:0-58245 GCA_020205505.1 Panax japonicus
TGAACACTTAATATAAATTTCATGATTAATTTTTTTTTTGCTAATTTATAAATTTCATCATTATTTATCATCGTCTCTATCATCATCTTTCTTTCTTTCTTTGTTGTGCCTTTTCTTTTTCATCCTTGAAAATTTTTAGTCCATGGATTTGAACCGTTGGCAAGGAAAGTTCTACTTCTGGTTCAGTGTCCGTTTGAGCTGTTTGAAGAATATCTAGATTTGCTTATTAAAATCTGGTTGTATCTTGGTTTTTCACTGCTTGTTGTATACAGTGTTATTTTAGTTCACTGTGTGTGTTCTTATGTTTTTCCTTTTCTGGTATTCTGTTTTTAAATTACTTATCTACAGAATTCTCATATCTTGGTTTTATGTGTGGTTCCTTGATGGGGTGTTTTGATGTTCTATACATTGATCTGTTGCTTTCTTTAAATTCATGTATGTTGCTGTATGACACTTATTTTCTGATATGCCAATAGCTAGGTTATTTGAAATTTTTTCGTGTTACCTTGTGTATGAGAGGGGATTTTTTAAACTGCGAACGGATATTTTCTGCCTTAATTGCTTGCCGAGATTGAATAGTGTGTTATAAGTGTAGTTGAGGGAAATATAGTTTTTTTGTATGTAACGTTGCAATTGCATAGCTTCGCAGTGTTTTTGTGCTTTGAAGGGGCAAATCGTCTGATCTTTTCAGACTTTCCGCGCCGCGGGCCAAGGCCAGAGCCCTTGGCCGCGCGCAGCGAACATCGTGATGTCCCACACTGAACAATTAACGCCGCAGCGCTTGGCGGCCACTTACCATATGCTGTCTGCGCCGTAAGCGCAGAGCTCCTTGTGTCCAAGTTTCCTTCGCCGCGCCGCAGCGCGAGGTAAAAGGTTCGTGGCCCGCGCCGCGGTCGCGCCACTCCGGTTCAGGCAAGACAGGAAGTGTTTGTACCTAGCAATGAGAGAATACACGGAGGGGTGGCGGCGGCTGTAATAACAGACAGAGAGCAAAGAGCAGTAATATAGAAGGAAAGCTAGAAAAGAGACGAGGAGAAGAGATAGCTTGACCCAAAAGAGTTCCGTTGCTTCCATTTTTCGATCGTGCAAGTGAAAGAGATTGTTTGGTGAAGAGTTAGCCTTTCCTTAGGGGTTTTTCTATTCAATCTTCTATTTATTGATTTGTCTGAAAGGGTGGTTGTATTAGAACTTGTCTGTTAGTCTCATAATATGAACTAACTCCATTGTAGGATGCACTGTAACTTTGAATAGCTTAGCTCGACTTTCTCTCTCGTTGTATCTAATGAAGCATTTGGAATGGGTTGTTGTTATTTTGGCTTATAATTCTTATTCTGGAAAGAAATAGGTTTGATAGTAGTTTGGTATTGATAAATGGATTATACTGTCTTCTTTAAATACAATGACACTGTTTGTCCTGACTTAATTGTGGGGCTATGTGCTTGTTGGATATACCTATCCTCATTTGCCTTGTGTGACCTTGGAGTGTGCATAAGACCTTGGTCAGATTAGATTACCAATAGATCCATATTGTGTTCTAGTTGTCAAGGATTAGAAATTTGGAATTCGACAGAGCGCTTGCATGCCTTTGACGTTTAACTCTGACCATTTCCTTGATCTTGGTTTTATTTATCGGACGAGTTAGAAGATAGGCGAAGCCTAGGGAGTTGTAATCTATATTATGTCTTAGAACTGTTTCATTCGAACTAATATGATTGTTCCTATAGAATTTGACGAGTTATAACAAACCATCTGATTTCTTTTGTTTTAGATAAGATTAGTAACGACTTTCCTCTTAGTAGTTGTTTCCTGTTAAGTCTTTGTCTCGTGGGTTCGAAAGCCCCTTATCATGATAATTTGTTAGACGCGAGAAATTTATGCATTGAGTTGCTGTTTATCGGTGCGAAATAGGAACAACAATTTTTGGCGAGTTGCCGTGGGACTTAAAAGAATTAATTGTTTTACATTATTAAATCTAAGTATACAAATCTTAGTTAACCGATTTTGTTTACCTCTCTCTTCAGGTAGTCTTCCGTGTGATGCCACATCGGAATAACGGGCTGGATACAATACCTCTTGTCCGTAGGTTGAAAAGGACCTCAGACGGACTGTCGAGAAAGAAATTGTGGACACACCCGAGGATCTCAACCTGTGCCCGTCATAATTGGACGAGGAGTTGAGAAGTCTCTGATGGATTATGCTATGCCTCCGTGTGATGATCTCCCAGGCGAGCATTTGAAGGCCGCCATTCATGGATTTCAATAATTCGAGATTAAAGACGGTGCACAATCAAATGTGCACAAACATCAGGTTTGGGGGAATGCTAATGAGACCCCAATGATCACCTGATAATTTTGTGGAAATCTGTGACACATTCAAATGCAACGGGAGTGTAGACGATGCCATCATGTCCGGCTGTTCCGTTTACATTAGGGACAACGCCAAGAGCTGGTAAATTCACTGCCCCGAACTGGTCCTTTAACATGGGCTGAACTTGGGCGCAGAAAATTCAGCGAAGTTCCTTTCCGCTGCCCATAACAGCTAGGCTCAGGACGAAATCCCAACATCTTTGCGCAATTGAAGTTTGGACTCCCTTATAACGACTTTCATGGTGTAGCTATTTAAGGATGTCCCTAGAAAAATGCCAGCACATGGTCTTGCCGGAGCGATGGTTCCTTGTCCATCCGACCTTTTACCAATGGATTTCCGGATTATCTCCGCCTTCGAGTATGTGGACTGCCGCACTCCTGGACGGCGGCACATTCATGTCCACACTATACAAAAGCGGGTATGGCTTGGTGGAGACAGGCGGCCAACAATTACCAGTGGCCTAATGAATAGGCAAAGCCGCGAGAACTCGAATCGACAGTGCGGGGGTTTATGAGTAGATCGGTACATGCTAGCCGCTCAGGTAGCGACGCTAACAAAAGAAGGCTTGACACCTTGGGACTTCTGCAGTTCAAAATGTGCAGAGTGTCAGGTCGTTGTGAATATGTCCACTCAGGAAGCCACCGTATACGACCTGTGTAGGCGTTAAGCCATGAATAGGGCAAGTCTGGTTTCTAACTACGGGCTCGGGCAAAAGAAATCAAACCTTCCACACTCATACTATCCGGGTTGAGTAATTCATCCAAATTTTTAATGGAGTAATAACAACAACAAACACACCCAGCAATACCCCAACCAACCACACAAACTTCCTTATCTACCAGGCAGGAGTTATGCTAAAACTCCCGTGCTTCCAAACCCTACAACTAGTTCAACACAACAAACCTCAGAGCATTCAGAATCAGTTTCACAAAATCCCCTAACAGTGAGAGAAAACAAGTTTAGAAGATCTGCCTTTCTAGGACATAGCCCAGAACGAAAACCAGAAAGTAACAATCAAGAGGCCTCCATTAGAATCTTGAAGTACCCAATGGGACCGTAGTACGGCATTAAACAGTGGCACAGGCGCATGCCTAGTGACACTGATGTGTAAACACTAAACGGTACGAAAGGAACAGTGTAACGAGTAACCTCAGAAGTGGAGAAAAACTCAAGTACAAACAGTGGGTGAGGAAATTCCTGTGAACTGACCAAGGGTGGCAGCCTGAGAGGGCAATTCCTGAAACGGAGACTGTTGAGAAAGCATGAGGGGTGATGAACGCATAGTGGTCAACGACGACCCCCGGCACCCATCTCCTAATCATGCAATGACATCGGCCCGCTCCCTCAATATTACCCTTCACCCAGCGGATGCAAAAGCAGAAACCTAGATAAGCAATTTTCCAAATTCGTCGAGGTCGTTCATAAAGATTGCACATAAATTCCCATTGTAAAGAGGAGTTTGGAAGGAATGCCAAGTTACGTAAAGTTATGAAGACATTTTGGCCAAAAAGCGAAATTGGGCGAAGGACAACTCGTGCCTTTGACTGAAGAAAAAAGGAAAGTAGGCAATAATCCAAAAACAAACTTTCCGCCTAAGCTCAAAGATCCGGGGATAGGTTTTACAACTCCCGTGCACAATGGGGACCATTCATTGGTAAAGGTCTCTGTTGACCTAGGAGGCGCCAGCATAAACTTGATTGCCCATTTCCATTACAAAAATGGGTTAATGAATCAAAAGCGACTAGCATCACGCCCGCAATGGCTGAAAGATCTTTCAACTTAATCCGAAAGCGGAATTGTGGGGTGGAGGGGATGCGCTAGTGAAGGTGGACAAAGTTCATATTTTCCGGCAGATTTCATAGTCTGATTTTGAGGGAAAGATAGAGACATCCGATAATATTGGGGGAAGGCATTTTGAACAGGCGGACCCCTGGCTTTGACGTCCAAAAAGGGGAGCTACAAATACGAAGTACAAGACCAAGAGGTGACCTTAATGTTTTCCTTTTGCTCTGAAATTATCTAGTACCCGAGGCTTGCTTCCAGGTCATACAATTGCTGACAGCAGTGAATGGGGGATTCTCAGAGAGGCATTAAAGATTCTCTAGAAGCTAAACTAACAGGGGTCGACGTACTAGGAAGAGCCTAGCCACACATTGAAAATGTGCCTGTGGCTGTGATCCGCTAGATCAAGGAAATTGCTACGGCATTCGATCTCTTAAAGATGACGAGGCATCATTCCAAGAGTTTGCCGTCAATCATTGAGCTCCAGTCTTGAGCTACACCTTTGCTAGCCCATTATACGGGTATGCTATTTGGAAATATTTTCATTACCTTGATAATTATCTGTTCTCTAACAAGTGTCAGGAAGAGAACTGTTTGCTATTGTGTCCGAAAGAAGTAACAAAAAGGGTGGGATGGTCGACTTGCAGACATAACAGGGGTCAGTCCAATTATTTGCTGCAAAGATCCAATGGAGGACAGGCTCAAAAACTTATATCAGAGCCATCCTAGTAGGCGGCTAAATCCGATAATGAAAGAGGTCGTCCGGGAAAGAAATTATTCAAAAGTTTGCTAAGTGCGGCACACGGCTAGATGCTACCTCCCATTCATTCGATTAGCTACCTTGGGTTAGTCCGATCACGTGTGTGGCCCAAGAAAGGCGGCATTGACAGTTGTGCCAATGAGAATAATGAGCTTTCTACCAGGGGACATTAGTGATGGTGGAGAGTGTGATGGATTACAGGAAAACTGAAACAACGCCAACCTGTAAGGGATCCACTTTCCTCTTCCTTTCATGATCAAATGTACGCGCATTCGGGTTGGCCGGGAAATGAATTACTACTGGTTTACTGGTAATGGATACTCTGGTGTACAATCAGATTTCTATTGCCCGGTGAAGATCAGGAGAAGACGACATTAACATGTCCATATGGGACTTTTGCCTTTCGGAAGGATGATTTCGGGTGTGCAATGCCACCGAAACGTTCAGCGGTGATGATGTCATCTTCTGGCATGGTGAACAGGACCCTGGAGGTCGCATGGACGACTTCTTGTGTTTGGGAGCTCGTTTTGATAACTGCTACGAAATCTGACTGCAGTTTCATCGTTGCGTCGAAACAAACTGGTGCTACAATTGGGAGAAGTGTAACTTAATGGTTTGAAGAGGGCATTATTTTGGGTCATCGTCGTTATTTCTGCCTGGAGGTATTGAGGTGACGAAGCGACAAGCTAAGATGTTATAACAAAATTCCCCCGTCCCATACAGTAAAGGTGGTAAGGAGTTTTCGCGGGCACGCTGGATTTTACAAGAAGTTATTCAGGACTTTTGCCGCATTACCAAAACCGTTGTGCAACTGCTGGCAACAAATCAGCCCTTTAACTTTGATGCCGCCTGCTGGCGGACAGCTTATTGAATCCTTAAACGGACAAGACTTGTCACAGCAACCTATTGTGGTAGATCTGATTGGACCCTCCCCTTTTGGTTATGGCGCTGTCTAGTGATTTTTATATAGGGGCAGTCTTTCGTGCCCGCGAAGGGAGCAAGGTCCTTTCCCAACTATCTAACTATTGCCAGCACGACCTGACAGGACGGCGGCATGTTAACCTATCCTACCGAGAAGGAGTGTTGCATTAGTAGTTTTAGCTTAGTAGTGTATGATTCGATTAAGTCGTTCTTATCTCAATCCGGTTACGAAAGTGATCGTATACACCGATCACTACGGCACTAAAGTATTTGATTGAAAAGAAGGATGCCTAAGCGAGAAGTGATACGGTTTTTTTTATTGTGGTTGTGGTTGTTTGCTCCTACAGATTGACTATTAGAAAATCAGGATGACAAGAAGGGGAACGAGAATCAATTTTGCCGACCATTTAAGTAGATTGGAAAACTACACATCGTTACTGAAGCCGACATAGCGCATAAATGAATTCTTTCCAGACGACAGCAGATTTTTATTGGTACATGGCCAAGACCTCGTGGTCATGCGGACCTTCGCCCACTTAACGTCGCTTGCCCACGTTATCCCTCAAGGCTGAGTTCCCCAACAAAGGGCAAGAAATCACTTAACCGAGATAAAGCAAATTTCGGGAATGCGCCTTTCCTATTCAAACGTGTTCGGATCAGATCTTGCTAGCGTTACCTGCAAGAAGAAATTGACGAGTGTTGCCAGCATTGCCATTCATCTAAATATTGGAGGTATTTCGCCGAGGCCACGCGAACTTGCCGCTAAAGTGTTCACGTCAGGATTCTATTGGCCCACCCTTTTTAAAGATGCTCAAGCATTGTGATGCATTGTGACAGATGCCAAAGGGGTGGGCACTATTCCCGAAGACGCTATGAAATACGCTGCATAATATTCTGGAGTAGATTTGTTTGATGTCTGGGGCATTGATTTTAGGGCCTTTTACCTTACTAGTTCAACAATCTCTACATACTGGGGCAGTTGACTATGTTCAATAAGTGGGTGGAAGCAGTTGCCTTGCGACCAAAATGATGCGAGGGTGGTGTTCAGTCTCAAAACGAAATATTTTCAACGTTTTGCGCACACCTCGTGCATAATAAAGCGATGAAGGGTCGCCCTTCTGCAATAAAGTATTTGAAAGGCAATTCTCGCCAAGTATGGGGCGGTAATCATAAACATAGCCACTGCTTACCACCCTCAGACCACGCGGCAGTTGAAATTTCAAACCGAGAGGTTAACCGCATCCTGTAAAAGATCGTTAACCCAAAACGTAAGGATTGGTCGAGAAGCTTGATGATTGCCTTATGGGCCCTACATCGCACAGCCTATAAAATACGCCCACGGAAATGTCCTTACGACTAGTTTATGGGAAAGTTGTCATCTCCACTGGTCGACTTGGAGCACAGGCGCTTAATGGGCGAATTCAAAAGGCTCACTGATCTTGACGAGCGGCGACAACGGTGTTAAACTGATGACGCAGGATGTAATTTAGTCTGCAGGCCTATGAAAAAGCCAAGTTTGTACAAGGAAAACGACCAAGAACGTGGCACGGACAAAGCCGATTTGACAGGGCATTTTGACACGGCCGTCACAGTCAAGTTTTTGTTTAACTCCAGGCTCTAAATTGTTTCCGGGAGGGAAGCCAAAGTCCCGATGCTCGGGCCACCATTAACTATAGTAAGGTTTATAATCATGGCGCAATTGAGATATGGGATCCAAATCCGATTAAACATTCAAGGTGAGATGGGCAACGTTTAAAGCACATATGGGGCGGCGACGGAATTGACCGTCAATAATACCTCCTTTCCCTGTTGCTTCCCTTTTGTCTCTACTGCCAACACCATTATCACTTGGCGACCCGACTAATCTGGGATGAATCAGTCTGCTGAGACTATAAAACACCCTGCGTTGGTGGGGAGGCACCCCATCTCCGGTTATAGAATATTATAGTGTTTCTTCTGATTTCCAGTTTCAGTGATTGTAATTTATCAAATAGCAAGTTGCTAGCTTTTAAGTGTTGTGTTTAGCATGTTGCAATTAGAGTTTGTTGTGTTTTAATACTATATGCTTGCTTGTATAGGTTAGTTGTTATGCGTGTTTTGGTCTGTGAGATTTAACAGATAAAAACAAGGTGGGCTCGAGTGGCAGGAACTCGCGCCGCACCGGCGCCAATCTACAAGGGGATTTCCCGCGCCGAGGAGCCAAACGAAGTACCGTGCCACTGCAAAACTCGAGCCGCGGCGGCCATTTTCAACGGAGATTCGCGCCGCGGCGCCAAATAATGATTACACATAATGAAAACTAGCGCGCAGGCGCCATCAAACAAAAGGTCTATCCGCGCGCGGCGCCACAGAAGTACCCGCCACTGCAAAACTCGCGCCGCGGGCCCATTTTTCAAAGGAAGATCTCGCGCACGCGGTAGCCACAATATATTGCCCACCTACTGAAAACTAGCGCCGCGGGCGCCATCAAACAAGGTTATCCCGCGCCGCGGCCGCACAAGACGTACACGGTCAATGCAAATCGCGACGCATGCGACATTTAACAAAGGAAAAGCTCGCGCCGCGGCGGACCAAATGTGCCAGCACTTGCAAATCGCGCCTCCCCACCGTCGCCAATTCACTTAAACTATCTAGCGCCCCCGGTCGCACTAGCGAGATTTTGTTCTCCCAGTGCAGCGTTATAAAGCAAACCGATCGGCAAGGTCTCCTCCTCTTATAAAAACAATCTCTGCCAGTTCCTCTTGGCTTCTGCTCCTGCGATCATCAGCCCTATCCTTTCTCCCATCGGTATTGATCTACTAATGACCTCTAACAATCCTATTGCATCAAATTCCCAATCAAAAGGCCCTTTAGCTCAAGGTGTTATTGGTTTCCTTCCAAAGGTACTTTTGACAGTATTTCCTTGGATCGATATTTGTTCAGTTATTTCGTGCTTGCTTCTAGTTTTATTGGCGGAGATTTCCACTGACGGTAAATGGGTTAGAGCTAGTTCACTCAAGGTGTCCACCTGGGTTTGTTTGGAATCGCACGCAAGGTGTTCGATAAATTGCCTGAACCAAAAGTGTAGGCCAATTGGGGTGTCTTGGTCTTTCGTTGGGTTTGCTTTGGGGATGAGGTTGGCCGTGCTTCTAGGGTGTTATGCTCCAAATTTGATTCAAGCAAATGTGCATTGCACCAAAAAGACAGCTGTCTTAGTGTCGGAGCGATCTTCTTATTCTGCCCCGGCGACGCACAGGCTTGGGGACCTGCCAAGTTTGTTAGAGTGGATTCGGCAACAGGAAGCGGTACAGAGCCTCCTTTGGCCCGCGCAATTGCTTCTGAGGGATGGGTGGCGGCCGATAGAATAAGGAGGGAGAAAGATCATGAAATATGCTTATGAGCGGAAGTAGGGTAAATTCCCAAAGACGCCTGCGTCTGTCTTGCCCTGTGGTTCGCAGGAATTCTATGCCAACGCCAGTCCAATGATGGTCCTGATGGCATGTGGTTATAGTCAGGGGCACGACTCGGTTTCATTTGACAGTCTATAGGCAAAAAACACCATTCAATGCAGTTCGACGCACACAACTACGCGGGGTAATGATTATTTCAGATAGGGATCGCAAGTTATGACAGTAGGATGTTATCAGAATGATTGCCAAGCCGGCTGGAGTGGAAGAAAAATGATTCTACCGGGTGAGAGGACCAGCCTTCCGGCTGCTGCAGATTAGTGCTAGTGAAGGCGTCCGGTACAGCTTCTTTTGGTCAATGCTACCAAACCTGTAACCTAACGATGTGATTAAAGACAGGGCGATTCTGCTTTTGCCATTGTCACGGGCTTGAACTTGTGGATATAGTGGTCCTCATCAACGACTCGATCATTAAGGCAATCAAGCGGAGTACGGTCGTTCGGAATTCCCCATCCACGTGATCCAACATTGTGCAAGCATGCCGAGGTAGGTGGGGCTGTGCCTGATGGGACCAGTTCGCGCCAATGACTTAATTGAATGCATCTGGGACGAGTCAACGCTTAATGTTGGGGAACGGGCAGAAATCTCAGTTCACTTCATCGTCAGGGTGCGAAGGGTATGGGCCCGCTACAGCAACCCTCCTTCCGCCGCAAACATGAGCATCTCAGACCTGAGTCAGAACGGCTAGTCTAGCGGTCTTTTGAATACAATCATGGATAATTACCTGCGTCAGAAGCGACAGGACGCCGAGCACATAGCAGCGGCGGCATATCGCTGCTGTGGCTCAAAGGCAGGATGGATACGATGCAGTACATGCTGAGCTGGTTAACATCTTATGCGGGGATCTACACCGGATTTTTTGTGGCGTAGGGCATGGACTCTCACGCCTTAACCAGTTTCCGATCCTCCTCTTTCCACCTTACCCCCTCCACACCGCCGCCGAAGCTGACGGCGATGATGAAAGATGAGGATGAACTGCTGCGGGGGATCGTGAGCGATCTTCCCGGGGGGGAAAAAAAACCAAAGCCTCTTGTGTATCAATGCTTTATGTTTTAGCAATTGGGGCATTGCTTTCCTTAAGTTGGGTGGTTGCTTTACGTTTTATTGTTATCTTAGTGTTACATGTTAGGATTGTCTTTATTTCCTATTATGTTTTGGTGACGAGTACTTTTGAATCTGCGGGATTTGGTTTAATTAAACTTTACATTAGGAGCTTTTATCAATATGAATGCATGAGCTGTTTTTGGGTCTTGATATTTGATTTATTTCGCTCAGATTGGGGTTTGTAGCTATCTTTGGGGCTTTTAAGATTGGAGTTTGGCCAGTTATGGCCTTTCACCCTTTCGTTGAGTGCTATTTAGCACGGGTGTATACTTATCATTGCGAATTTTTGTGGGATTGTGGCTATGTCTAGAGCAAATGAGCCTTATATCGCGTAGAATTGTGTCAAGCTTGCTATTGTGCTAGGGTTTATGAATTGACAAGTTTAGACTGTATGATCCGCCTTCTAGCATGCTCTGGCCCAGCTGGTTACACTAGGATTTTCGAATTTAGTTTGTGTGTTGATTGTAGATGACTAGTTGTTCATTCTTATACACCTTCATTGTGCAAGGGTTATAAAATGACTTGGGTGTCTATGCAGTTTTGGATCTTGGTTTTAGTCGGGTGCTTATATATCGTGAACTTTGTGCGGTGGGTCGAGATGGAGCGTAAAACCGAATCGCCCCTAAAACGCAGAGCGCTTCGAGAATGGAGCATAAAAGACAATGTTAAAAAAAACAAAAAAAAAACAAAAAAAAAAAACAAAAAAAAAAATGTAGATTTATGAAAAGTCGTGCAATTCGGGGGTCTGAGATGGAGCGTTTAATAAACACGCATCGCCATACAAAACGCTAGGGTCGCCGATATCGCAGATGGAGAATAATTGCACTCGCTTTTGAAATTTTCATTCTGTTGTGAAGTCTCATTGGGCTTATGTTCCCACTTACGTCGGCACCTTTATGCTCGAGTCCTTAGATATTCGGGGTGTTCTTAAACCCTAGGCCCTAAAGGGTTGGCTTGGGAGTCGCTGATCAAAAGCTCATTCAATGGGTAGTTCTGATTAGCAGAAGTAATAAGTACTGTCAGAGTCTGATTTTTCCTATCGGTGACTAAATCCCTTTTGATCTTTCCGGCATTTGGGTATTGGCTTTAATGCTTGTGAATGTTTAAGTTGCGAATGTGCGTGGTTTTAACCATCAACTATGCGGCTTCATTTGGGCATGATTAGTCAGGACCGGTTGATTTTCACACCATGCCCAGGAATTGGATCGAGATTAGTCTTAAGCTTGAATTAGATGACCCTTGTTCATTCCCCGTGTTGACTTGTTCTTTCTGGGGGTAGTTTTTATAGCTAAACGTAGCTCGATGCTAGTTATATTTTTTACGTTTCCCTTTCGCATTCTTAGATCGACTTGTTATTCTTTTAGATAGTTTGCTCTGAGGGACAAGCAAAGACTTAAGTTTGGGTTTGGTTATTGATGCGTGGGATTCAACCTGCGAATGGATATTTTTGGCCTTAATTGCTTGCCGGATCATTCGTTTCATAGTTTTATGGGAATATAGTGTTTTTGTATTTAATCGTTGAATTGCAGAGCTTCGCAGTGTTTTGTTGTTGACGGGGACAAATCTGTCATTTAGCTTTCCGCGCGCGGCGCCAAGGCCCAGAGCCTTGCCGCGCCGCACAGCGCCACGTTCTGTCCCACACTGACAAAAGCGCGCCGCGGCGCCATCTAACATATGCTGTCTGCGCTTCTCGCAGGAGGGAGCTGCGTGGCACAAGTTCCTTAAGCCGCGCAGCAGCGCCGAGTCCAAAAAGCTTCGTGGCCCGCGCGCGGCAGTTCACCTCCGGTTCTCAAGGCAGACAGGAGTGGTCTTCTTGACCTATGCCAAGTGACGAGAGATATACAGGCGGGTGTGCGGCGGCTGTATACCCAAGACAGAGAGCAAAGACCCGAATATAGAAGGAAGTAGAAAATAGAGAAGAGGAGAAGAGTATAGCTTGACCAAAAAGCGTTCCGTGGCTCTCAATTTTCTCAGATCGTGCAAAGTGAAAGCGAGTTTGGCTGACTAGTAGGACTCCTTTCTTAGGGGTTTTTCTTTTTCAAATCTTCTATTTATTGTATTGTCTGAACATGGGTGGTGTATTATAACTATTGTGTAGTCTAATAGTTAGAACTAACTCCACTTTTAGGATTGCAATTGTAACTTTGCATAGCTTAAGACTTCTCTCTCGTTTCATATCATGAAGCATTTGGAATGGGTGTTGTATTTTGCTTATCACATGGTTCTTATTTATTGTACAGAAATAGGTTTTGGATCGTAGTGGATATGATAAGGTATTACTGTCTTCTTTATACCAATACAATGACATACCCTTGGTTTTGGTCCATGACATTAATTGTGGGCTTATTGTTGCTCTGTGGATAGTACCATATCCTCATTTGCCTTGCGTGACCTTGGGAGTTGTGCACTAATGACTTGGTCAGTATAGCCGTCACCCATAGAATATTGTGTTCTAAGTGTCAAGGAATGAGACATTTGACGTCGACAGAAGCTTTGTAATTAATCTCGGTTGACCATTCCTTGATTTGTTTATTTACGGAGCGTGTTAGACGATTAGGCGAGCATTAGGGGAGTTGTAATTATCTTTTCTTTTCTTAGAACTGTTCTTTCTCCAACTTGAGGGGGGGTATAGAATTGTTTAAACACCATCTGATTTCTTTTGACTTTAGATAAGGATTAGAACGACTCTTACCTTCGTAGTTTTTTTCCAGTAAGTCTTTGTCCTCCGTGGGTGTCGACACGCCCCTTACATAGTATCTATTGTTAGACCGCGTTATAATTGCGTGTGTTATCGGTTTAGACGTAAACTACTGAGACCAAATAAAAGGTATTTATTTTTCCAAAAATACTAATATGAATTTGTTACTGTAGTTAATTTTTAATTGGTGTGTTGTAACGGTCCAATTTAATGTTTGTTTGTTCCATTTATGTTAACATTTTTGAAGCGGGCAAACAGTTGTTTAGATACCTAATCGTTCAAATAAATTATGAAGTCAATGTATATTACTATAGGGAACAACAAAGCAAATAAAAGTTGACAGTTGGTGTAGTGGGAGTTTCGAGTGTCCGACCCTGAGTTTGAGGGCCTGACAAGCGGACAAACCAAATGGTGTTGTTTTGCGAATTGCTATAAGTAGCATAAAAATAAGAAGAAGTTCGATGCGTGGGTATTGAATTCGAACACATTACGAGGATTTGCAGGATCAATACGAAGACAAGACCATTAACGTGAAACCCTCACTTCGACCAGGAGCATAATCTACCTTTCTTGCCCAGTTTTCATGCCATATGTCGCAAACGTATTAATACTATGACGCAGACAATCCATCGTATTTGCCACTTCATGATTCACTGGATAGGATGGATAATCCAGTCAACCTTTCTTGTGACATAAGTTGAGCGGAGGGTCGTTCTTAAATTAGCTTCAACTTCAAAAACCTTCTTTCTCTCCAGAAAGCAATCGTACAGGAAGAGTCAATAAATCCGAATACGCAATCCATCACATTTGGATAACAATCTCACTCCATCAATTGATTGAGCACTTACAATTGGGTTTGTTATTCTTTAGTAAAACCTTCTCGAAGACTTCATTCCGAACCCAATCATTTCCGGTGTCTCGGGAGTCCTTCATGTTTTCAAAGACTTCTAAACTTGGAGCAAATACATCATTAAACGTTCACGGGTGTGACTTAAACTGTTCACATCAAACCAAACACCCCCAAAATTTCTCTATTTTAAAACTGTCAACGGCTTTAGTGATGAACTAGATTATCTCCTACTAGATAGAAGTAAGTTAACTCTAACTGATTCTTCAGGGAAAGGGTTCACCTCTTCATTCCATTAATCAATCACAAATGTTTCTTTCGCATGAAATAAACGCTTCTCGTAAAATACGGGGTTCAACCTTCCCATTGTAGGACGCAATTATTTAAAAAATAAGAAGATTAAAGGTATTTGCTAAATAATTGTAGAGTATTTTCTTTTTATGTTAGTAACTACTCTCTTTGTCCACCAAAATAGTTAAAAAGTAGTGGGTTTTTTCAAAGTAAAACTGAATCTGCAAGCTCTGAATTAATTTTTAAACTTCTTACATAAAAATGTAAAAGTAAAACCACAGTTAGCATACTAGCAGTCAAAAATCACAAATCATCAACACGGAGAGCCATTCCCACAATCCAATCAGCCATTCAAAGACCCAATAGGCATTAAATATTTCAATAGTCAAAAAAAAAAAACAACATTAGTCTACTAGCCATTCTGCTTTCAAAAAATCCCACAGTAGCATTCAAAACCATAAGTAGTCATCAATACCCAATA
Source organism: Panax japonicus (assembly GCA_020205505.1). Lineage (NCBI taxonomy): Eukaryota > Viridiplantae > Streptophyta > Magnoliopsida > Apiales > Araliaceae > Panax > Panax japonicus. The sequence goes on from JAINUV010001288.1 coordinate 14,698, forward strand.
GATTCAAAAAAAAATAAAAAATCCAGAGTAGTAATCAAACAAATTACTCACGCCAGTATCAAAGCCAATTTAAAGTAAACACAAGGCTTCTAATCTCATAACCCCAACAACAATTATTTCAAAACCCTAAAAAAAGAATCCAATAAACCCGAAATTGAAGGAAACGAAGTAAGTTGGAGAAGATCATATGATTATGTGTTTTCAGTGATTGATTTGTGTGAAGGAGATGAACTATTTGGACTGGGTTGACTGAGAACTGATGTATGTGCATTTAGTGAAGGAGCCTATCTGAGTAGTAAGATGAAGGCGAGTCGGGATGATGCCTAGAAACTTATGAAGGAGAAGGACTGAAGGAGATGCGATAAGCTGATTGTGTGAATCTAATGACATCGGACCATCTTATGCTATTTAGGTGGCCCTAGAAATTTTTTTGGGCCTCTAAAGTCCAGGCACCCTTGGCTTGCCAGGGCCCGGGTCCTGGGGAGTCTAGGGAACTTTGGAAAGTAGAATGTTTTTTCACATTGATACTGAATAAAAAAATATTAAAGTTTGCTAGATTACAACTCTCTAACCATGGCCAGGTAAAAAGAGTGCACTGAGGGGGGTTTCTCCTTCGTTATCTGTCCCATGATGTCTTTTTCCCTTATTATTGCAAGTTGTAGAAAGAGAGGGTCATTAAGGATATATTTGCTTTCTGGGCCAATTTATTGGAATTCCCACATAAAGCAGATCTGCTAGAACACTTAAACTTTTGATGAACCATTTTCTGTTCAGAATTCAACAATCTATAATCAAAACGATATTGATATTGATGGTATATATTGATGTTTAGCAAAGAAATATCAGAAAAACAACTTGTGAGGCACAATTTTTTTTATTTACATGTGAGACTTCCTTATGCGTGTTCATTTACTCTGTCTTCTTTCCTTGTACTTCCACACCCGTTACTTGACATTGTTAAAAAATATCAGTGTACTCTAAGTTGAGAAGCTTTTCATAAATTCTACAACACTTGTTTCTTGTCTATGTAAGAGATTGAATTTCATTGTGAAAATTAGCTTTTTGTAACATACTTGAGATAATTATAATTTCATGTGAAATAATAATGGGTCAATCTTAACTCTCCCTTGGTGCCTTACTAATGCACTCTAAGATATGCAGCAAGAATGAGATGCATTATCCCCACGTCCTAATACGATGAGCTTACATGTGAGGTTATATTAGATAATAGTTCTGTTTATTATTTTAATATTGATTAGCCCTAAGTTTTTTCCATTTTGGCACACATTTTTTTGTTTTAATATAGTTTCCTCGGGAAACTTATATGACTCCAGTTCACTTGTAAAACGCGTTCGAGAAAAGACTATGGTACACGGACTTGGATGGGATACGTGTTCGGTCTAGATAACATCTTTTGTAGCATTTTCTACCATGGTATTCTCATTTTAAACTTTTAAGACACTAAAAATATAAAGCTAAGGGGGTTCAGCAGAGGTACCCATTGTGATACCCTATTTATATTGATATTATGATCTTAAATGCACACTAGGAAAAAGGGAAGAGGAGTAAGAAAAGATGGAATTTGATAGTAGGAGGTTGGAGTTTGGATGACGGATAGGATGGGCGGGTAGTATGTTCTAGGTATGAGAATTATTTATAGGTTGAACTAAGTATGTATATATATATTATACATATATATACTTATTATAATATATCGTATATATTTATCTTTATTATAAATATTAATGTATATAAATTATAATATTATAAATATGGTTAATTTTAAATTTATGCTAAATATCTAAATATAAAATATATGTTTTTATATTACACTAAGAGTCCGAAACTAGCAAAAGAAAAGTAGTAGCAAATTAGCCTAGGCTCTACATTCCCGCCAAACATCACGGCGCGTACATGTAACATGACACAGAAGAAGCTTTATACCCAGGAGCCAAAGAGCAAGCAGCAACTTGCAACTTGCACAACTACATTAAAGGCAATAATGTTATTTCAAACAAACCCCATAAAGCAAACAAACTAAAGCAAACATGTGATTGCACTACAACACTGACAAATGGGTTATTCTATTCTGGTTTGGTTCTGCGTTGTTATAGGTTTACCGTTATGAGGCAAGGTGGTACTTTCTACTGTATGGTTTGAGTGTGGTAATTAGTTTAACTTTTTTGGTGCCTGGATGCGTTGTGTGATGTGGTTATTAAGAAATAAACTATACTCATTACAGTGGTACGAATTTTGGTCAGGGGCTTTCATGTATCTATTATTTTTTGTATTAATCGTGGCTTTTCTTTGTGTTAATGACATATTTTTGTAATGTAACACTCTTATTGAAGGTGCACATTGTGCCAATGAGGAAGCGGTTCAATGGAAAATTTTGAAATGTTATTAATTTCACCGTAATGTAAATGAAGATTGGACGCAGATAGAGATGAGACTGGCTGTCAATTCAGGTGCTAATCTTTGGAAGCATGGAGACTTTTTGCCCCGAGGTATTACTTAATTATAGGGGTGTATACTGGATGTCGGCAAGCTTGCTCACAATTTGAAAAATTTTGTTCCACTGGGGATGAGTACTAATTAGTTTACTTATTAGTTTTTTAACACCTTGTAAATATTCAAATGAGGTAAAACGGTGTAGCCAAAAACAGAAACAGCTGGAAAGGATATGGAAGTACTATGCACATGGATCTGACCGATACCTTTAAGGTATTATTATCTTCTTACCATTCTATGAATTTTCCAATTTTAATATTTGATATAACCTGCAAAAATAGGAAAACGGACGGAGGCGTAAGAAGAAATATTGGATTGAATGCGGAGGTTGGAGTTTTGGGAGGAAGGATGGAGGGGCGGGGTAAGTTATAGGTAGGAGATATTATTTTATCGGTTCTAACATATATATTATCTATATATTTATATTTATAATGAATATCTAATCGATACCTAAATATATTACATTATAAATATGTTATATTTAAAAATTCTGATATTATCTAAAATATGTTTTTATATAAAATAAAAGAGTCGACATTAGACTAGGATCTACATAAAGCAAAAATCATAGTGAGAAACAGGAAACTAGACCAGAAGATTCACCAGCGGCCAATAGCAAAAGCAAACTGTAACTTTGCACAATACATAAGCATATGTGTTTCAAACACAACACATACAAGAAAACACCATAGCAATATGTGATTGCACCTCTCTACACACACAAATGGGGTCTATTTTATCTTTGGTTTGGTTTATGCGTTGTGTATGAGTTGTTTAAGTATAGGCAAGTGTACTTCTACCGTAGGGTTTGAGAGTGTGGTATAGTATTTCTTTGTTATGCTATGGATGCGTTGTGGTTGTGTTTAGTTACTAAATAACTATAATCATTACAGGGTGCGACTTTGGATGAGGATTTCATGTATTATTAGTTTTTGGTATTTAAAGTGGTTTGTTAAGTGAATATTTTGTAATGTACAATACTCACTCTAGTGTAGGTGGCACATTGTGCCAATGAGGGCGAGGTTACTTGAAATTTTGAAACTGTACAATTCATGTTAAGTATGCTGAAGATGGGAAGCAAATAGAGTTCGATTGACAGGACATTGAATTCAGTGCTACTATTTGGAAGCATGGAGAATTTTTGCAAGAGGTATTTTATTAAATTTGAAACTTCCTTTAGTGCTTTAATGAAAGATATCGATAATGATGCGAGTTTTGCATAACTTTGGATCTTTTTCCAGGTTCTTCTACGATTGCTTGGCAAAGCTTGATAATTTAAAATTATTTTTGTGCCATTGGGGAAGGAGGGGTATACTTAGTTAACTTATAGTTTTTTAGCACATTATTCAAATTGAGGGGCGTTAAACAGTTTTAGCAAAAATAGCCACAACTGAACCAGACACTGGACAAGAAGTACTTGCACAAGGCATGCTACGCTACTTTAAGGTTATATTCTTACTCTTTTTTTACCATTCTATGAATTTTCAATTTTAATATTTGATAAACTGCCAAAAATAGGAAAAAAGGATAGGAGTAAGAAAGTATTGGAATTTGAATTCGTTTTAGGTTTGAGTTTTGGAGAAGGAGCGGAGGGGCTGTGGTAGTTTAGGTAGGAGATTATTGGGTAGTGCTAGTGCGAGGGATTGATATTTTCGCGGTTATAAATCTATCTATATATATATATTATTTATTCTATTTATAATGAATATTTATTATATAAATATATACTTATTATAAATCTGTATATTTAAATTTATGAGCGACAAATATCGTTAAATCTTGTTTTTATAAAAAATAAGACGTAGCAATTAGCTAGGATCGAAATAAAGCAAACATCATGGAGCAACAGGTAACATGACACAGAAGCTCTTCTCCCCGATGCCCACATAGCAAAGCCAAATGTAACTTTGCACAATGACATTAGAAATATGTTGTTTAAAACAACCCCATAAGCAACAAAATTAAAGCAAACATGTGATTGCACTAACAACTACAAAGGTCGTATTTTATTAGTTGGGTTTATGGTTGTGTATGAGGTGTTCTAACACGTATAGGCAATGCATACTTTACAGTTTTTGAAGCTGTCTGGTAATTAGTTTTCTTTGTAATGCAGGATGCGTTGTGTGGTTCTCGTTTATTTAATAAACTAACTTATCATTACATGGTGCGGAATTAGGTGAGTCGCTCACCCTTCTACTAACCGAGTTTCCTTTACTTTCTGGGCTCTTTTGCCCTACTTCTTTCTTTGCCCCTTTTTATGTATTTATTAGTTTTGTATTAGTGGTTGTGTTAGTGAATATTTTTGTAATGTACAAACCCACTCTTAGTGTAAGGTGCACATTGTTGCCAATGAGGGATGAGGATATAATTCCATTGAAAAATTTTGAAATGTACAATTTCAACTGTTTAATGTATGCTGAGATTGGATGTAAGCAAATAGCGATGCGCATTGAACAGGAATTAATTCTAGTGCTAATATTGGAGCCTGGAGAATTTTTGCAACAGAGGTATTATTATTACAATGAGAAAGTTTGTCCTTTAGGACATTTGACTGAATTAGATATAGCTATGATGCGATCCAGGGCCTGTTAGTGAATAACTTTTGGAAAGTATTTTAAAGGTCTTATATAATTCGTTGGCAAGCTTCTCATTTAAAATTAGGTTGTGTTCCACTGGGGAAGATTCGGTACTACTAGTTATCTCACGTTTTTTTTTTAGCACTTATTCAAATTGGTTAAAAGGTTTAGCAAAAACAGCACACCACTGTGCTCCAGACCATGGAAGTTACTATGCACAGGCTTACCCGCTACTTTAAGGTATTTAATCTTCTTCAATTCTATGAATTTTCCACCCCCCAAATATATTTTGTTTTTTTAAAACAAAAAATTAATTTTTGTATAACTGCAAAAAAATAGGAAAAGGGAGGAGGGATAAGAACAGTATTGGTAATTTGACTTCAGAGGTGGAGTTTTCAAGTTTTGGAGAAGCGATGATGAGGGGCTGGGTAGTTTAGTACGGAGATTATTGGGTAGTGCTTTAGGGATTATTATTAAGGTTCTAAATATATATTATTATATAATATATATATATATATATTTTATAGTATAATGATATTACATTATAAAAAATATACTATTTCATTAGCTGTTTCTATTTAATGTTTTTTGATAATATTTAATATATGTTGTTATTCAATAAAGCGTAGACATTGCCTTAGGATATACATAAGCAACATCCATGGGCCCCACCAGGTAAATCCAACATGACACAGAAGTTTCCACCAGAGGCAAATAGAAACAGCAAACTGTAAACTTTGCACAACTACATTAAGAATATTTGTTTCAACAACCCCATAAGCAACAACATTAAAGAACAGCTTGATTGCACTAACCACTACAAATGGGTATTTTTAATTTTGGTTGAGTTTAGTGCAGTGTATGAGTGTTTAACCGTATAGGAAAATGTATACTTCTACACAGTTATGATTTGAAGCAGGTTGGTATTAGATTTCTTTGCTTATTGCATGGAGCCGTTGTGTTGGTTGTGGTTATTAATAAACTAACTATAACAACATGGTGCGATTGGATGAGGCTTTACATTTCGTATTCTTTTCTGTATTAATGTGGTTGTTCTTAGTGAATATTTTTTGTAATGTACAAACTCACTCTTAGTGTAAGGTTGCACATTGTGCCAATGAGGGAGAGGTTACTTGAAAATTTTGAAATGTACAATTCATTGTTAATGTATGCTGAAGATTGGAAGCAAATAGAGATTCGATTGACTGGGATTAATTCAGTGCTAATATTTGGAAGCATGGAGAATTTTTTGCACCAGAGGTATTATTATTAAAATTAGAAATTTTCCTTTAGTGCTTTGACTGAAATGATATAGTAATGATGCGAGTTAAATAACTTTTGGAAATATTTTTACAGGTTCTTATACTGATTGTTGGCAAGCTTGCTCATTTAAAATTATTTTGTTCCACTGGGGAATGAGGTACTACTTAGTCAACTTATTAGTTTTTTTTTAGCACTTATTCAAATTGAGTAAACAGGTTTAGCAAAAACAGAAACAGCTTGGACCGGAATATGGAAGTACTATGCACATGGCTCTGCCCGCTACTTTAAGGTATTATTATCTTCTTACCATTCTATGAATTTTCAATTTTAATATTTGATATAACTGCAAAAATAGGAAAAAGGGAAGGAGTAAGAAAGTATTGGAATTTGAATTTGGAGGTATGAGTTTTGGAGAAGGAGAGGAGGGGCTGGGTAGTTCTAGGTAGGAGATTATTGGGTAGTTCTAGGTAGGAGATTATTATTTTTATAGGTTCTAAATATATATATATATATATATATATATATATATTTATAATGAATATCTAATTATATAAATATATACTATTTATAAATCTGTTTATATTTAAATTTACGATAAATATCTAAATATATGTTTTTATATAAAATAAGAGTAGCACATTAGCCTAGGATCTACATAAAGCAAACATCATGGAGCAACGGGTAACATGACACAGAAGCTTTCTACCAGAGGCCAAATAGCAACAGCCAAACTACATTAAGCAATATGTTGTTTCAAACAACCCCAAAAAGCAACAACATAAAGCAACATGTGATTGCACTACAACACTACAAATGGTGTTATTTTTATTTTGGTTTGGTTTATGGTTGTGTATGAGTTGTTTAACGTATAGGCAATGTGTAATTCTACAGTATGGTTTGAAGTGTGGTAATTAGTTTTCTTTGTTATGCATGGATGCGTTGTGTTGGTTGTGGTTTATTTAATAAACTAAGTATAATCATTACATGGTGCGAATTTTGGATGAGGCTTTCATGTATTTATTATTTTTTGTATTTAACGTGGTTGTGTTAAGTGAATATTTTTGTAATGTAAAACTCACTCTTAGTGTAAGGTGCACATTGTGCCAATGAGGGAGAGGTTAATTAAAAATTTTGAAATGTACAATTCACTGTTAATGTATGCTGGAGATTGGAAGCAAATAGAGATTCGATTGACTGGAATTAATTCAGTGCTAATATTTGGAAGCATGGAGAATTTTTTGCACCAGAGGTATTATTATTAAAATTAGAAATTTTCCTTTAGTGCTTTGACTGAAATGATATAGTAATGATGCGAGTTAAATAACTTTTGGAAATATTTTTATAGGTTCTTATACTGATTGTTGGCAAGCTTGCTCATTTAAAATTATTTTGTTCCACTGGGGAATGAGGTACTACTTAGTTAACTTATTAGTTTTTTTAGCACTTATTCAAATTGAGTAAACAGGTTTAGCAAAAGCAGCAACAACTTGGACCAGAACATGGAAGTACTATGCACATGGCTCTGCCCGCTACTTTAAGGTATTATTATCTTCTTACCATTCTATGAATTTTCAATTTTAATATTTGATATAACTGCAAAAATAGGAAAAAGGGAACGAGAAGTAAGAAAGTATTGGAATTTGAATTCGGAGGTTGGAGTTTTGGAGAAGGAGAGGAGGGGCTGGGTAGTTCTAGGTAGGAGATTATTATTTTTATAGGTTCTAAATATATATATATATATATATATTTATATTTATAATGAATATCTAATTATATAAATATATACTATTTATAAATATGTTTATATTTAAATTTACGATAAATATCTAAATATATGTTTTTATATAAAATAAGAGTAGCACATTAGCCTAGGATCTACATAAAGCAAACATCATGGAGCAACAGGTAACATGACACAGAAGCTTTCTACCAGAGGCCAAATAGCAACAGCCAAACTGTAACTTTGCAAAACTACATTAAGCAATATGTTGTTTCAAACAACCCCATAAAGCAACAACATAAAGCAACATGTGATTGCACTACAACACTACAAATGGTGTTATTTTTATTTTGGTTTGGTTTATGGTTGTGTATGAGTTGTTTAACGTATAGGCAATGTGTACTTCTACAGTATGGTTTGAAGTGTGGTAATTAGTTTTCTTTGTTATGCATGGATGCGTTGTGTTGGTTGTGGTTTATTTAATAAACTAACTATAATCATTACATGGTGCGAATTTTGGATGAGGCTTTCATGTATTTATTATTTTTTGTATTTAACGTGGTTGTGTTAAGTGAATATTTTTGTAATGTACAACTCACTCTTAGTGTAAGGTGCACATTGTGCCAATGAGGGAGAGGTTAATTGAAAATTTTGAAATGTACAATTCACTGTTAATGTATGCTGAAGATTGGAAGCAAATAGAGATTCGATTGACTGGAATTAATTCAGTGCTAATATTTGGAAGCATGGAGAATTTTTTGCACCAGAGGTATTATTATTAAAATTAGAAATTTTCCTTTAGTGCTTTGACTGAAATGATATAGTAATGATGCGAGTTAAATAACTTTTGGAAATATTTTTATAGGTTCTTATACTGATTGTTGGCAAGCTTGCTCATTTAAAATTATTTTGTTCCACTGGGGAATGAGGTACTACTTAGTTAACTTATTAGTTTTTTTTAGCACTTATTCAAATTGAGTAAACAGGTTTAGCAAAAGCAGCAACAACTTGGACCAGAACATGGAAGTACTATGCACATGGCTCTGCCCGCTACTTTAAGGTATTATTATCTTCTTACCATTCTATGAATTTTCAATTTTAATATTTGATATAACTGCAAAAATAGGAAAAAGGGAAGGAGGAGTAAGAAAGTATTGGAATTTGAATTCGGAGGTTGGAGTTTTGGAGAAGGAGAGGAGGGGCTGGGTAGTTCTAGGTAGGAGATTATTATTTTTATAGGTTCTAAATATATATATATATATATTTATATTTATAATGAATATCTAATTATATAAATATATACTATTAATAAATATGTTTATATTTAAATTTATGATAAAAATCTAAATATATGTTTTTATATAAAATAAGAGTAGCACATTAGCCTAGGATCTACATAAAGCAAACATCATGGAGCAACAGGTAACATGACACAGAAGCTTTCTACCAGAGGCCAAATAGCAACAGCCAAACTGTAACTTTGCACAACTACATTAAGCAATATGTTGTTTCAAACAACCCCATAAAGCAACAACATAAAGCAACATGTGATTGCACTACAACACTACAAATGGTGTTATTTTTATTTTGGTTTGGTTTATGGTTGTGTATGAGTTGTTTAACGTATAGGCAATGTATACTTCTACAGTATGGTTTGAAGTGTGGTAATTAGTTTTCTTTGTTATGCATGGATGCGTTGTGTTGGTTCTAGTTTATTTAATAAACTAACTATAATCATTACATGGTGCGAATTTTGGATGAGGCTTTCATGTATTTATTAGTTTTTGTATTTAACGTGGTTGTGTTAAGTGAATATTTTTGTAATGTACAACTCACTCTTAGTGTAAGGTGCACATTGTGCCAATGAGGGAGAGGTTAATTGAAAATTTTGAAATGTACAATTCACTGTTAATGTATGCTGAAGATTGGAAGCAAATAGAGTTTCGATTGACTGGAATTAATTCAGTGCTAATATTTGGAAGCATGGAGAATTTTTTGCACCAGAGGTATTATTATTAAAATTAGAAATTTTCCTTTAGTGCTTTGACTGAAATGATATAGTAATGATGCGAGTTAAATAACTTTTGGAAATATTTTTACAGGTTCTTATACTGATTGTTGGCAAGCTTGCTCATTTAAAATTATTTTGTTCCACTGGGGAATGAGGTACTACTTAGTTAACTTATTAGTTTTTTTAGCACTTATTCAAATTGAGTAAACATGTTTAGAAAAAACAGCAACAACTTGGACCAGAACATGGAAGTACTATGCACATGGCTCTGCCCGCTACTTTAAGGTATTATTATCTTCTTACCATTCTATGAATTTTCAATTTTAATATTTGATATAACTGCAAAAATAGGATAAAGGGAAGGAGGAGTAAGAAAGTATTGGAATTTGAATTCGGAGGTTGGAGTTTTGGAGAAGGAGAGGAGGGGCTGGGTAGTTCTAGGTAGGAGATTATTATTTTTATAGGTTCTAAATATATATATATATATATATATATATATTATATATTTATTATAAATATCTAATTATATAAATATATACAGTTTATAAATATGTTTATATTAAATTTATGATAATTATCTAAATATATGTTTTTTATATAAAATAAGAGTAGTACGAACTAGCAACAATAAAGTAGTAGCACATTAGCCTAGGATCTAAATAAAGCAAACATCATGGAGCAACACATAACATGACACAAAAGCTTGCTACCAGAGCCAAATAGCAACAGTCAACATGCAACTTTGCACAACTACATTAAGCAATAGGTTATTTCAAGCAACCCCATAAAGCAACAACATAAAGCAACATGTGATTGCACTACAACACTACATATGGTGTTATTTCAATATTATGTTTTGGTTTATGGTTGTGTTTGAGTTGTTTAACATATGGGCAATGTGTACTTCTACAGTATGGTTTGAAGTGTGGTATTTAATTTTCTTTTATATGCTTGGATGTGTTATGCTGGTTGTGGTTATTTAATAAACTAACTAGTCATTACGACGTACGAATTTTGGATGAGGTTTTCATGTATCTATTATTTTTTGTATTTAACGTGGTTGTGTTAAGTGAATATTTTTGTAATGTACAACTCACTCTTAGTGTAAGGTGCACATTGTGCCAATGAGGGAGAGGTTAATTGAAAATTTTGAAAAGTACAATTCACCGTTAATGTAAGCTGAATATTGGAAGCAGAAAGAGATTCGATTGACTGGAATTAATTCAGTGCTAATATTTGGAAGCATGGAGAATTTTTTGCACCAGAGGTATTATTATTATTAAAATTAGAATTGTTCCTTTAGTGCTTTGACTGATTGTTGGCAAGCTTGCTCAATTTAAAATTATTTTGTTACACTAGGGAATGAGGTACTACTTAGTTAACTTATTAATTTTTTTAACACTTGTAAATATTCAAATTGAGTAAACAGGTTTAGCAAAAACAGAAACAACTTGGACCGGAACATGGAAGTACTTAATGCACGGCTCTGCCCGCTACTTTAAGGTATTAATATCTTCTTACCGTTCTATGAATTTTCAATTTTAATATTTGATATAACTGCAAAAATAGGAAAAAGGGATGGTGGTAGTAAGAAAGTATTGGAATTTGAATTCGGAGGTTAGAGTTTTGGAGATGGAGAGGGGGGCTGGGTAGTTCAAAGTAGGAGATTATTGGGTAGTTCTTGGTAAGAGATTATTATTTTTATAGGTTATATATATATATATATAGATAGATAGTATATATTTATATTTATTATAAATATCTAATTATATAAATATATACTATTGATAAATATGTTTATATTTTAATTTATGATAAATATCTAAGTATATGTTTTTATATACAATAATAGTACGAACTAGCAACAATAGTAGCACATTAGCCTAGGATCTACATAAAGCAAATATCATGGAGCATCAAATAACATGACACAGAAACTTGCTACAAGAGCCAGATAGCAACAGCCAACATGCAACATTGCACAACTACATTAAGCAATAGGTTATTTCAAACAACCCCATAAAGCAACAACATAAAGCAACATGTGATTGCACTACAACAATACAAATGATGTTATTTCTATTATGGTTTGGTTAATGGTTGTGTTTGAGTTGTTTAACATATGGGCAATGTGTACTTCTACAGTATGGTTTGAAGTGTGGTAATTAATTTTCTTTTTTATGCTTGGATGCGTTATGCTGGTTGTGGTTATTTAATAAACTGACTATAATTATTACGAGGTACGAATTTTGGATGAGGCTTTCATGTATCTATTATTTTTTGTATTTGACGTGGTTGTGTTAAGTGAATATTTTTGTAATGTACAACTCACTCTTAGTGTAAGGTGCACATTGTGCCAATGAGGGAGAGGTTAATTGAAAATTTTGAAAATGTACAATTCACTATTAATGTACACTGAAGATTGGAAACAGATAGAGATTTGGCTGGAATTAATTCAGTGCTAATATTTGGAAGCATGAAGAATTTTTTGCACCAGAGGTATTATTATTAAAATTAGAAAATTTCCTATAGTGCTTTGACCGAATGATATACTGATGCGAGTTAATTAACTTTTGAAAATATTTTTACAGGTGGTTATACTGATTGTTGGCAAGCTTGCTCAATTTAAAATTATTTTGTTCCACTGCGGAATGAGGTACTACTTAGTTAATTTATTAGTTTTTTTAACACTTGTAAATATTCAAATTGAGTAAACAGGTTTAGCAAAAACAGAAACAGCTTGGACCGGAACATGGAAGTACTTAATGCACATGGCTCCGCCCGCTACTTTAAGGTATTAATATCTTCTTACCGTTCTATGAATTTTCAAATTTAATATTTGATTTAACTGCAAAAATAGGAAAAAAGGATGGAGGTAGTAAGAAAGTATTGGAATTTGAATTCGGAGGTTGGAGTTTTGGAGAAGGAGAGGAGGGGGGGCTGGTTAGTTCTAGGTAGGAGATTATTGGGTAGTTCTTGGTAGGAGATTATTAATTTTATAGGTTATAAATATATATATAATATATATTTATATTTATTATAAGTATCTAATTATATAAATATATACTTTTGATAAATATGTTTATATTTTAATTTATGATAAATATCTAAGTATATGTTTTTATATACAAGAGTAGTACGGACTAGTAAAAATAAAGTAGTAGCACATTAGCCTAGGATCTACATAAAGCAAACATCACGGAGCAACAGGTAACATGACACAGAAGCTTGCTACCAGAGCCAAATAGAAACAGCCAACATGCAACATTGCACAACTACATTAAGCAATATGTTTATGGTTTCTATAACATAAAGCAACAAGTGATTGCACTACAACAATACAAATGGTGTTATTTCTATTATGGTTTAGTTTATGGTTGTGTTTGAGTTGTTTAACATATGGGCAATGTGTACTTCTACAGTATGATTTGAAGTGTTATAATTAATTTTTTTTTATGCTTGGATGCGTTATGCTGGTTGTGGTTATTTAATAAACTAACTATAATTATTACGAGGTACGAATTTTGGATGAGGCTATCATGTATCTATTATTTTTTGTATTTAACGTGGTTGTGTTAAGTGAATATTTTTGTAATATACAACTCACTCTTAGTGAAAGGTGCACATTGTGCCAATGAGGGAGATGTTAATTGAAAATTTTGAAAATGCACAATTCACTATTAATGTACACTGAAGATTGGAAACAAATAGAGATTTGGCTGGAATTAATTCAGTGCTAATATTTGGAAGCATGAAGAATTTTTTGCACCAGCGGTATTATTATTAAAATTAGAAAATTTCCTTTAGTGCTTTCACCGAATGATATACTGATGCGAGTTAATTAACTTTTGGGAATATTTTTACAGATGGTTATACTGATTGTTGGCAAGCTTGCTCAATTTAAAATTATTTTGTTCCTCTGCGGAATGAGGTACTACTTAGTTAACTTATTAGTTTTTTTAACACTTGTAAATATTCAAATTGAGTAAACAAGTTTAGCAAAAACAGAAACAGCTTGGACCGGAACATGGAAGTACTTAATGCACATGGCTCCGCCCGCTACTTTAAGGTATTAATATCTTCTTACCGTTCTATGAATTTTCAATTTTAATATTTGATTTAACTGCAAAAATAGGAAAAGGGATGGAGGTAGTAAGAAAGTATTGGAATTTGAATTCGGAGGTCGGAGTTTTGGAGAAGGAAAGGAGGGGGGGCTGGTTAGTTCTAGGTAAGAGATTATTGGGCAATTATAGGTAGGAGATTATTATTTTTATAGGTTATAAATATATATATATATAGTATATATTTATATTTATTATAAATATCTAATTATATAAATATATACTATTGATAAATATGTTTATATTTTAATGTATGATAAATATCTAAGTATATGTTTTTATATACAATAAGAGTAGTACGGACTAGCAACAATAAAGTAGTAGCACATTAGCCTAGGATCTACATAAAGCAAACATCTTGGAGCAACAGGTAACATGACACAGAAGCTTGCTACCAGAGCCAACTTACAACAGCCAACATGCAACTTTGCACAACTACATTAAGTAATAGGTTATTTCAAACAACCCCATAAAGCAACATGTGATTGGACTACAACTACAAATGGTGTTATTTCTATTATGGTTTGGTTTATGGTTGTGTATGAGTTGTTGAACATATGGGCAATGTGTACTTCTACAGTATGGTTTGAAGTGTGGTAATTAGTTTTCTTTGTTATGCTAGGATGCATTGTTTTGGTTGTGGTTATTTAATGAACTAACTATAATCATTACGTGGTACGAATTTTGGATGAGGCTTTCATGTATCTATTATTTTTTGTATTTAACGTGGTTTTGTTAAGTGAATATTTTTGTAATGTACAACTCACTCTTAGTGTAAGGTGCACATTGTGCCAACTAGGGAGACGTGGAATTTAATATTGGATATCATGTGTTGTTACGTGTTACTCCATGGAAAGGAGTTACAATATTTGGAAAGAGAGAAAAGCTCAATCCTCGATTCATTGGGCCATTCGAAATTCTCGATCGAGTAAGAACTGTGGCCTATAGACTCGCCTTACCGTCAAGTATGTCTCGTATTCATAACATTTTTTAAATATCTATGTTCCGTAAATATGTGAAAAATTCGAACCACATTATTGAATTAGAACCAGACGAGATAGCGAAAGATTTAACGTATACCTGTTAAAATCTTGGATAAGAAGAAACCACGATGTGGAGGAAATGACCTGGGAGTTAGAATCTGAAATGAAATCAAGGTATCCTTACCTCTTTGACATACTAGGTATGTACCACAATTTCGAGCGAAATTTCATAAGAAGGTGAGGTTGTAAGACCCTAATTTTTATGAATAAAGATTAATTTTTCTCAAAATATATTTTTGAATATTATAGTGTGGATTTGTTATATTATTATAGTTGTGGATAATATTTATAAATTTTGCAAAGCAAACAAGTTGTTATAAAATATTCGATTGGTCGGAAAATATTCGTTTTAACAGAGGATATTCGTACGACTGCACAATCATTGGTGGACCCCACAACGAAAGTATTGTCGGAATTAGAAAACGACAGAAATATCTTTTTATAAAATTAATGGCGAAAGTTTTACTGTTAATTGTTGAAATAATCGGTGGTAAAAGTACAGTAATACGTGTGGTTGCATAGTAGCACACGATATTATACATTATCTTTGATTATTGATACTTATGTGAGAAGTCACTCAGTTATACTCAATTATTGCTACAGTAATTGCTGTATAATATCTCTCATATTATTAATTCAATTATTGTCACAGTATCATATGTATAATATTTTATATTATTAAATCAATAATTGAGACGACAAAGTTATTCATATTATTATTTGCATTGTAAGACCCCAACCAATTATAAATGAGATTTAATTTCCTTTATTTATTGTTTTGAAATAGTAAGGGTTGATTTTATTAATATGGTTAGTTATGAGTAACATGCGCAAATATTTTAAATAAGCAAGTGGTTATAAAATATTCATTGTTATCGGGGAATATTCATTTGGTCGTAGAATATTCATTTATTTTATCAGAAAAGATAAAATATTAATTTTCAACAATTGTCACATTAAAAATTTTCTCCATCTATATCAACATAAAATGAATATTTTTCTTATCATAATAATCAACAATTAATTATTCATAAATAATATTACAGAATCACAATACTGACAATCAGGCCATTCTCAGGAAAGAGGGGACTTTTCAATAAGGATTTCTCCTTACTGGCGCGCAATTAGGTGACCAAACCTCTTCTTAGACAGAATTTTCTAGACATTGACAATAATGTAAAGATGGTTGATTTTCTTATGAATATCTTTGGCCCGTAGTGTAAAGATGTACAGGTGTTGAGATGAACATGACCAACTGATGAATATCGTTGGCCTGCAGTGCAAAGATGAATATTTAATTCAAGATGTATATTGATCGATGTTACAGGGATAAAATATTGATGATGGACTTTTAAATTCATAGATAACAGTAGATTTTTATTCTCTACGTAACACTTCTATGAATTATTATTCCCGCTGTGAATATTGATCTGAAACTTGTTGTCTATTATATTCTCTCAGATTTTTCCTTGTTGAAGACTAACGATAATTTGTTCTATATTATCTTAGTCATAATATTTTTTTACTGAGCTAGTTGAGCTCACCCTTTTTCTTTTTGTTCCATTGTTCTTCTCAGGAGGCGAGAATGTAGCGAGTACTAGTCGAGGGATGGAATGATGGTTCTAGAAGTTATCTTAGTAGTCCTCACTATTTTGTAAAATAGTGTATCAATAATTGTAATGAGAACTTATTTGAGTGTGGATATTGTCTAGATGACAATATTTGTATTTAAACTCACAGTTTATGTGTTGTCGTATTTTGCACGATAATTGTATTAATAAAGTTGTAGTTATTTGTGTACCATGTATTTTGGCGACTCAAAATGGGTGTTGCATACCTATTTTGGGGGAGTCACATGCATTATTGACGATGTCTAAAAAGTTCTGTCAAGAAAAGGTGTTTGGTCACCTAATTGCGCGTCAATAGGGAGAAATCCTTATCGAAAACCCCCTCTTTCCTGGGAATGATTTGGTTGTTAAATATTGTGAGTTATAATATTAATGATGAATAAGTTCGTGTTGATTAAAGATAAAATTGATATTTCCATTGTGTTGGGATTATTGGTGTTATTAAAAATCGATATTTATTTCGATAATAATTGATTTTTGGAGGTTAAATTGACCAATCGGGTAATTAATTGGATAAATGAGCAATTAATTGCTATTAGTTCACATGTATATAACTATTTATTCAAATGAATGGAACTATTGATTCACATGCATGTTGTAACGCCCCCAAAATAGGTATACATCACCCATCTTGAATTTCCAAATACATGATACAGAATACAAATATAAACTTAATTATACAACAATCGTGTAATATACGACAAAATATAACTGAGAGTTTAAACATGAATGTTGCCTTCTAGACAATATTCACTCTCAAATAGAGTTCTCATTATATTTATTGTCAAACTATTTTATAGAATAATGAGGACTACTAATACACCATCTCAGACTATCACTCCATTCCCCGACTAGTCTCCCACGTTCTCATTTCCTGAAGATAACAATAAAAGCAAAAGGGTGAGCTCAACTAGCCCAGTAAGAAATATTATGACTAAGATAATGCAGAATAAATTATCATTAGTTTTCAACAATGTTAAACTGATAAAATACAATAGACACCAAGTTTAACTGCAGCGGAATAAGCAATCCATTAGAAGAGTCAAGTAGAGCATGATATCTACTATCTTCTATGATTTAAAATATTTTCATCAATTTTTATCGTTGAAACTCAGCTTAATAAATAAATCACATTATCGAGTCATCCTTGCACTAACGGGCCAAGAATATTCATTAAATCATCAATGGTCATGACTATACCGAATAATTCCTGGTCATAATCATACCAAAAACTGTCCATCAATGCACTACAGGCCACTGAGGACTTTTACCACATCATTTATAACATTATAGGTCATGATTATACCGAATGATCCCTGGTCATAATTATACCAAGTCCATCTATGCACATAAACTAAAGATAACTTTCATCACAATATAAGCATGAGGATGATGACAATGACATAATAATTCAATAAAACAAGTTCAAGAATAAATTTTAAAGAATTATAAGTTAATTTATCCTGAAATCAATTACGTCTAAATTGTCAACATGATATTGCTTTGTGGAGTAAAATTCAAGAATGCTCAGAAGAATATTTCCATGAAAAGATACTGGATGGAGCGTAAATATCCAGGATATTCTACTAATTTCATGGAGTATAGAAGCCAAAACTTTAACCAAATGAGTATAATAGAATATATGAAACTGCAAATGGATTTTCACCCGCCATGCGGTAATCCACGTAGACAGATCATTTCCACAATTTAAAAAGAAATGAATACGAAGGATCATTCACCATGCATGCGGTAATCCACATAGACAGGTTATTCCAACAGAATAATAAAGAATGGAATAACAGAATAATTCACCAGGCATGCGATAGACCGTACAGACAGGTTATTCTCAACATAATAAGAAAGAATGGAACCAGGTCTAGCGTAATCCGCACAGACAGGATATTCCAACAGAATAATAAAGAATGGAACCAGGTCATGCGTAATCCGTACAGACAGGATGTTCCAATAGAATAATAAAGAATGAAACCAGGTCATGCGTAATTCGCACAAACAGGATATTCCAACAGAATAATAAAGAATGGAATAACAACAGAATTCATCAGGCATGCAATAGACCACACAGATAGGTTATTCCAACAAAATAATAAAGAACGGAATAACAGAAGAATTTCACCATGTATGCGGTACTTTGCATAGACATGTTATTCCAACATAATAATAAAGAATGGAATAACAACTCTTACGAGTATTGAAAGAAAATAACTCTCTTCATGGATACGAAAGAATAATACCTTTTACCTTAGAAGAAACTAGATATTGGAATAGTGAGGTAGTAGACTTCTCTTCTTCTTTCTCTCTATAATTTTTCTTTATAATAATTGCTCTAAAGCTTTAGTGAATTGGTGAGAAATGAAGGAAGAATGAGCTTCTATTTATAGGAAAATATAGTTTCGATAATTGCACGTTTTGGGGATCGAAATATTACAGTACAATACCTTCAACTTTTCTTTCATTTTTAATTTAGTCCTGCAAGTATTATCAAACTTGGACCACCTCCCCTAATAGTAAATAATGTGAATCAATAGTTCAATCATGTGAATCAATAGTTATAATCATGTGAAAATACGAATTACAGTATAGTACATTCATCTATACCTCCATTTTTAACTTAGTCATGCAAGTATTATCAATCTTGCACCAACTCCCCTAATAGTACAAAAATGTGAATCAATAGTACACACATGTGAATAAATAGTTATAATCATGTGAATTAATAGCAATTAATTTCTCATTTATCCGATTAATTACCCGACTGGTCAGTAAACCTTCCAGTCATCAATTAATATCGAAATAAATGTCGATTTCTACTAACACTAATAATTCTAACACAATGGAACTATCAATTTTATCTTTAATCAACACGAACTTATTCATCATTAATATTATAACTCACAATATTTAACAAACAGGTCGTTCCCAGGAAAGAGGGGGCTTTTCGATAAGGATTTCTCCTTATTGGCGCGCAATTAGATGACCAAACCTCTCCTTGACAGAACATCTAGACATTGTAAATATTACAATTTAATAATATAAATAATTTTGTCGTCTCAATTATTGATTTAATAATATAACATATTATGCAGATGATACTGTGACAATAATCGAATCAATAATACGAGAGATATGATGCAGCAATTACTGTAGCAATAATTGAGTATAACTGAATGACTTCTCACGTAAGCATCAATAACCAATACCGTATGCTATTATACAACCACGCGCATTACTGTACTTTTACTACCGGGTAGTTCAACAGTTTAACGGTAAAACTTCCGCCGTTATTTTTATAAAAAGATAATTCTGTCGTTTTCTAACTACGATAATACTTCCGTTGTGGGGTCCACCAATGATTGTGCCGTCGTACGAATATTCCCTGTTAAAACGAATATTCTCCGACCAATCGAATATTATATAACCACTTGCCTACTTCACAAAATTTGTAAATATTACCCACAACTATAACATTATATTATATTCACACCATAATATTCAAAAATATATTTTGAGAGAAATTAATCTTTATTCATAAAAGTTGGGGTCTTACACATGTACTATTAGGGGAGGTGCAAGTTTGATAATACTTGTAGAACTAAATTAAAAATGAAGGAAAAGATGAATTACTATAATAATTCGAGCCCCAAAACGTGCAATTATCAAAACTATATTTTCTTATAAATAGAAGCTCATTCTTCTTTCATTCTCACAAATTCACTAAGACTCACAAAAGCAATTATAGAGAGAGAAGCTATAGAGAGAGAAGTTATAGAGAGAAAGAAGAAGGGTATTCTGCTACTTCACTATTTCAGTATCTAGTCTTAAGGTAAGGGATATTATTTTTGTTCAGTATTCATAAGAAATAATATTTTCTTCCATACTATATGGTATGTGAGTAATATTATTTCATTTTGTATTCCTAATTCTACACTCATTTTGTTAAAGTATTACTCTATACTCTGTGAAATTAGTATCTGTTAAAGTATTGCTCTATACTCTATGAAATTAGTAAAATATCCTTAAAATTTGCGCTTCATCCAGTATCGTTTCATAAGGATATTTTTTGAACATTCTTGTTAAATTTTAAGTTTTTCATGCCGGAGTACTGTTCACGGGGTACTATTCATAAAGTACTATTCACGGGGTACTATTCACATTGTACTATTCCCAAAGTACTATTCACTCGAGTACTATTCACCCGGGGTATTATTCACTCGAGTACTATTCACCCAAGGTACTATTCATGACAAAAATTGAATTCTTTTCTGTCCAAATCATTTTTGATACAATATTATTCTTGAATTTTACTCCACAAAGCAGTATCATGTTGACAATTTGGGCATTATTAAATTATGGATAAATTAAATTATAAATCTTTAAAAATTTATCCTTTGCTTTCTTTTAATTGAATCTTTATATCATTGTCATCATCCTCATGCTTATATTGTGATGAAAGTCATTTGTGGCTTGTGTCCATAGATGGACTGTTGATTGGTATGATTATGACCAGGAATTATTCGGTATAATAATAACCGTAATGTTACAAATGATGTGATAAAAGTCTTCATTGGTCCATAGTGCATTGGTGGACAGTGGTTGACATGATCATGACCATTGGTGAAAACACGAATATCTTTGGCTACGGTGCATGGATAATTCGTGGTCGTGATACTAATGAATATCCTTGGCCCGTAGTACATGGATAATTCAGTGATGTGGATTATTTATTAAGCTGAGTCTCAGCGATAAAATTGATGATAAACTTTTTAAATCATAGAAATAGTTGATATCATGCTCTACGTGACTCTTCTAATGGATTGCTTGTTCAGTTGCAGTTAAACTTGATGTTTATTATTTTTTTATCAGTTTAACACTGTTGAAGGCTAACGATAATTTATTTTATCGTAGTCATAATAATTCTTACTAGGCTAGTAAAGCTCACCCTTTTGCTTTCATTGTTCTTTTCAGGAAATGAGAACGTAGCCGGGACTAGTCGGGGAACGGAGATTACTGTAAGACCCCAACTTATTATAATTAAAATTAAATTTCCTCTATTTATTATTTTGAAATAGTAAGGGTTGATCTGATTAATGTGGTTAGTTATGGGTAAAATACGTAAATATTTCAAATAAGTAAGTGGTTATAAAATATTTATTGTTTTCGGGGAATATTCGTTTGGTCGTAGAATATTCTTGTTGTCGGGGAATATTTGTACGACGACCCAGCCTTGTGTAGGCCTCATAACGGAAAGCGATTGGATGAAGAAAACGACAAGTATAAGTTGTTTATAAATAACGGCGTAGTTGTTACCGTTAATACTGTTGGAATACCCAGAGGTTAAAACTCAGTAGCACACGGTATTGCATCAATTATTAATTCTTACGTAAGAAGGCACTACTCAATAATTATTATAGTAATTACTGTTCAATATTTTATTTTATTGATTCAATAATTGCTACGTTGATATTTTATATTATTGTTGTTTCAATAATTGTCACTGCACAGTATTTTTCTTTATCAAATCAATAATTCATATTATTTGAATAATATTATTAGATAACATTATTGGCAATGTCTAGAAAGTTCTGCCTAATGAGAGGTTTGGTCACCTAATTGCGCGCCAGTAAGGAGAAATCCTTATTGAAAAGCCCCCTTTTTCTTGGGAACGGCCTGGTTGTCAGTATTGTGATTCTGTAATATTATTTATAAATAATTAATTATTGATTATTATGATAAGAAAAATATTCAATTTATGTGGATATAAATGGAGAAAATTTTAAATGTGACAATTGTAGAAAATTGATATTTTATCTTTTTTTGATAAAATAAATCATTTAAATATATTATTATATTTTAAAAATATAATAATGGTGATATTTTACAATAAATGTGGGATATATGAATAAGTGAGAAGGAAGAGTATTTTTGTTACTAAAAATATTTAAAACATGTTTTTTTATATTTGTGGACCTCATTTCTTGACTGAAATTTGATTATAACCTGTAAAATCGTCCGTATGTGGATTTCGATCAATTTCTGTTTGAAATTTGGAAAAACTTAAACTTACAAAGTTGTAGAGAATTGAATTTCTTATGGAATGGACATAAGATTTGAATTTTTCTGATAAAAGGGCTATTTTTGTGAATTATCGAAGTTCCGGTATATTGGGTCTGAATTGATTTTTGGAGATTTAAATAATTTTATTAACAAAAACATTTTTTTGTGATTTTGGTGTGTTGGTGGCTGGTGTTTTTGACCAAAAAAGTGGGCTAAGGAAATTTATATAAATATATTAATATTTTAATAAATTTTTTGCTTTGGTGTTCTAAGCATTTTCCTATAAATAGGGTGCTTATGTCAGAATTGAAAATCACACCAGAAACAAGTTTTCTCTCTCTTTCTCTCTCTATATTATGGAGCGTATTCTTGTGAGTATTTTGAGACTTTGAGTGTTGTTATACGGTACAAGTTTCCTTTGGCACTATATCCAGTATTCCAGTCAGAAGTACTGTCTTTTCGAGGTAAGGGATGTTATTTTTTTAAAATAATATTATTTCTTCTAATATCATTATGCCGGAGTATTGGTAAGATTTTTCTTGTGAAATTCTTGTCTTTTAGTGTCGAAGTTACTATTCACGTATACGGCACTATTCACGAATACGTCACTATTCACATAAAAATTAAATTTTCGTTTTTTGTCCAAAATATCTATTATGGATACTAGCTTTGATTGTATCCATATTTTAATCATTCTTGAATTTTACTTCACTATGGTTATTTATAAAGTATTTTTGAACTTAGACTGTTTAAAGTATGAATCCTTATTATTTGTTCTTTTGTTTCACTGGATTCGTTTTCTTTAAAATATTTTTCATTATCCTCAGTCCTAAATGATGATATTACTGAATATCTTTGGCCTGTAGTGCAAAGATGGTTGATTTTCTTATGAATATCTTTGGCCCATAGTGCAAAGATGTACAGGTGTTGAGATGAACATGACCAACTGATGAATATCTTTGGCCTGTAGTGCAAAGATGAATATTTGACTTAAGATGTATATTGATTGATGTTACATGAATAAAATATTGATGATGGACTTTTAAATTCATAGATAATAGTAGATTTCATTCTCTACATAACTCTTCTATGAATAATTATTTCCGCTGTGAATATTGATTTAAAACTTGTTGTCTATTGTATTCTATCAGATTTTTCCCTGTTGAAGACTAACGATAATTTGTTCTATATTATCTTAGTCATAATATTCTTTACTGGGCTAGTTGAGCTCACCTTTTTCCTTTTTATTCTATTTTTCTTTTCAGGAGGTGAGAATGTAACGAGTACTAGTTAGGGTATGGAATGAAGGTTCTAGAAAGGCGTTTTAGTAGTCCTCGCTATTTTGTAAAATAGTATATCAATAATTATAATGGAGACTTATTTGAGTGTTGATATTGTCTAGAAGACAATATTTGCTTTTAAACTCACAGTTTATGTGTTGTCGTATTTTGCACAATAATTGTATTAATAAAGTTGTAGTTGTTTCTGTACCATGTATTTGGCGACTCAGAATGGGTGTTGTATACCTATTTTGGGGGCGTCACAATTATTTGATAGTTCTAGGTAGTAGATTATTATTTTTATAGGTTCTAAATATATATATATATATATATATATATATAGTATATCTTTATTATAAATATCTAAATATCTAAATATATACTATTTATAAATATGTTTATATTTAAATTTATGATGAATATCTAAATATATGTTTTTATATATACAATAAGAGTAGTACGAACTAGCAACAATAAATTAGTAGCACATTAGCCTAAGATCTACATAAAGCAAACATCATGGAGCAACAGGTTAAATGACACAGAAGCTTGCTACCAGAGCCAAATAGCAACAACCAACATGCAACTTTGCACAACTACATTAAGCAATAGGTTATTTCCAGCAACCCTATAAAGCAACAACATTAAGCAACATGTGATTGCACTACAACACTACAAATGGTGTTATTTCTATTATGGTTGTGTATGAGTTGTTTAACATATGGGCAATGTGTACTTCTACAATATGGTTTGAAGTGTGGTAATTAGTTTTCTTTGTTATGCTTGGATGCGTTTTGTTGGTTGTAGTTATTTAATAAACTACCTATAATCATTACGTGGTACGAATTTTGGATGAGGCTTTCATGTATCTATTATTTTTTGTCTTTAACGTGGTTGTGTTAAGTGTATATTTTTGTAATGTACAACTCACTCTTAGTGTAAGGTGCACATTGTACCACTGAGGGAGAGGTTAATTGAAAATTTTGAAATGTACAATTCACTGTTAATGTAAGCTAAAGATTGGTAGCAGATAAAGATTCGATTGGCTAGAATTAATTCAGTGCTAATATTGGAAGCATGGACAATTTTTTGCACCAGAGGTATTAATATTAAAATTAGAATTTTTCCTTTAATGCTTTGACTGAATGATATAGTACTGATGCGAGTTAATTAACTTTTGGGCATGTTTTTACACATTGTTATAGTGATTGTTGGCAAGGTTGCTCAATTTAAAATTATTTTGTTCAAATGGGGAATGAGGTACTACTTAGTTAACTTATTAGTTTTTTTAACACTTGTAAATATTCAACTTGAGTAAATAGGTTTAGCAAAAACAGCAACAGCTTGAGCCGAAACATGAAAGTACTAATGCACATGGCTCCTACCGCTACTTTAAGGTATTAATATCTTCTTACCATTCTATGATTTTTCAATTTTAATATTTGATATAACCACAAAAATAGGAAAAAGGGATGGAGGTTGGAGTTTTGGAGAAAGAGAGGATGGACTAGGTAGTTTTAGGTAGGAGATTATTATTTTTACAGGTTCTAAATATATGTATATATATATAGTATATATTTATATTTATTATAAATATCTAAATATATGTTTTATATACAATCAAATAGTACGAACTAGCATCCAAAAAGTAGTAGCACATTAGCCTAGGATCTACATAAAGCAAACAACATGGAGCATCAGGTAACTTTACACAAAAGCTTGCTACCAAAGACAAATAGCAACAGCCAACATGCAACTTTGCACAACTACATTAAGCAACAAGTTATTTCAAAACTCCATAAAGAAACATGTGATTGCACTACAACACTATAAATGGTGTTATTTCTATTATGGTTTGGTTTATGGTTGTGTATGAGTTGTTTAACATATTGTCAATGTGTACTTCTACACTATGGTTTGAAGTATGGTAATTAGTTTTCTTTGTTATGCTTGGATGCATTGTGTTGGTTGTGGTTATTTAATAAACTACCTATAATCATTACGTGGTACGAATTTTAGATGAGGCTTTCATGTATTTATTTTTTTGTCTTTAACGTGGTTGTGTTAAAGTGATGATTTTGTACTCACTCTTAGTGTAAGGTGCACATTGTGCCAATGAGGAAGAGAGGTTAAATGAAAATTTTGAAATGTACAATTCACTATTAATATAAGTTGAAGATTAGAAGCATATAGAGATTTGATTGGCTGGAATTAATTTAGTGCTGATATTTGCAGGCATGGAAATTTTTTTGCACCAGAAGTATTATTATTACTAAAATTAGAATCTTTCCTTTAGTGCTTTGACTATATGATATATTACTGATGCAAGTTAATTAACTTTTGGGAATATTTTTACAGGTTATAATGTTAATTGTTGGCAAGCTTGATCAATTTAAAAATATTTTGTTCAAATGGAGAAACTTATAAATGTTCAAATTGAGTAAACAGTTTGGACCGGAACATGGAAGTACTACTACTCTGTTAGAGTTTATGCCCTAAAGGCCAATTATTTAATATAATTGCATAACATTTTGATATTATATTTGATTGAATAAATGAATTATTTTATTATAGTTTTATTTACTGCGTTACATAAATGTTAATATAATAAAATTTCCTTAGAATAGTGATACAAATTATATGGCTTCAAGTATGTGACTTGAACATGAGATCATACAATTACAATTAGTATCATTACTCTTAAATGTCCCTAGTCAAGTATCATTGTTAATGGGACAACAATGATACATTGAGACTAGTATGTGGATTGACTGATGGCCAAATCTCATTGGTCATAAATATATAAGATATTAAGTCAATGCATAGGTACATGTTGGAGAACAATGTATTGGACAGACCCACCATGAGAATTCTACATGGAGCATTATGGAAAGTGTCATTAGCAATTCTCATAGAGACAGTGATATAATGATCCTCCGACCTGAAATCACTATATTACTACACGGGAATTTATGTACTTTGATATCATCAAAGGTCACTTTTAATAGGGTGGACAATATAGGTGATTATTGTGTACATTATGAATCGTGTGAAGGAATATGAGTGATCTAGATGGAATTTAACCCTCCTTTATATTAGGGTGACATTCATAGGCCTCTTGATTGAGTAGGACTATAAAATGCATGGCCATGCTCAAATAGTGATTTGTTTCATATAGTCTACTCATTGATCAAGAAAACTCAGATTAAATTATGAAGAGTATGACACATTCCATGCCTTGAGTTTAATCTAGAATGTCAAGGTTAAAAGGATTAAATTATATTGAAACATTGGTCACAAAAAGGTTTCATCGAATCATCGATCTTATTATTACTTAGGTAGCAGTGATGCATTACTAGATGTCGTTCACTGTTTATAATTTTATAATATAATTTTAAGATTATTGCCAATGTAATAATAACCTATAGGTCACACACTTAGAACGTAATTAAAAGAAAATTAATTTAAATTGTAAGGATTTAAATATGTCAATATAATTGATAATATTTAAATTACGAATTAAATTAAAAGGATAATTTGTATATATATGTATATTAAGTAAGACTTAATTAAGATATAATATATATAAATTCGGATTTTATTTTTTTTTAATTGGATTAAGTTTTGATTAATTACTTTTTACTGCTATAAATAGGATATATCAGCCATTTTAGGAAAATAATCAAAACGTAAAAACCCTAGCCGCTCTTAGAGAGAGACTAGAGAGAAAAACTTTAGAAGAATCCAGATACTTGGTGGCTAGTATCGCAGTTCTCTTTACTGCATATCGTGTGACGATTCGCGGGACGTTCGTGTGGATACCGTATAGAGACGCAGTTCCGTTGGAATGCGTTGTAGATTCGAAGTCGTACCAGAATTTCGATCACAACCATTCAAGCTTGGATAATCGGTATAATATCTAAACTACTAAATTAGTATGTTTTCACATGGATCCTATTTTAGGGTTTCAAAAATTATGAGAATTTTTTATTATTCCGCTGTGCTTTTTTGCCGAAATCCCTACATGCTCCGGCCGCTACTTTAAGGTATTAATATTTTATTACCATTCTATGAATTATCAATTTTAATATTTGCTATACGTGCAAAAATAGGAAAAAAGATGGAGGTAGTAAGAAAGTATTGAAATTTGACTTCGGAGGTTGGAGTTTTGGAGAAAGAGAGGAGGGGCTGGATACTTCTAGGTAGGAGATTATTATTTTTATAGGTTCTAAATTATATATATAGTATATATTTATATTTATTATAAATATCTAAATATATATATTTACTAATGTGTTTATATTTAAATTTATGATTAATATCTAAATATATTTTTATATACAATAAGAGAAGTACGAACTAACAACAATAAAGTAGTAGCACATTAGCCTAGGATCTACATTAAGCAAACATCATGGAGCCACATGTAACATTACTGCCATAAACTTGCTATCAGAGCCAAATAGCAATAGCCAACATGCAACATTGCACAACTACATTAAGCAATAGGTTATTTCAAACAACCCCATAAAGAACAACATAAAGCAACATGTGATGCATTACAACACTACAAATGGTGTTATTTTATTATGGTTTGGTTTATGATTGTGTATGAGTTGTTCAACATATTGGCAATGTGTACCTTCTACATTGTAATAATGAAAATATAAAAAAGATAAATTTTTAGATAGGAATAATGAAAAAAGATTTATAGTGATTATACCTGAAAAAAATCTCAACACGATAATGATGAAAATTATTAATAATTTGTCCATTGCGCCTGCTATGACCGCAGGATCTCATGTTGTCTTCCATAATAATTATTGGGATCGTGTTCTTCTCACAAAATATATTGACTTCCTTCAAAAAATTCTCCCATTCCGCCTCCCTAAAATCTTGTAGTCGAGCTTTCATTACCCCAATCAATCTCACAGCATGTACAATGTTTTGATCTTTTTGTTTGTAAGGCAAGTGACAAATATTTGTGATTCCCAATAAATATTTCATCAAATGCATCACAAATACAAATTCATAATTCTCCATCTTATCAATCAAACTTATGGCTATACCGCTATTATTATCAGAAGCACCATCATCATCACATTTTCAAGCACTTGTAATACGGAAGTCCACATAGACATAAGACGGATTATTGTTATGTAATGTGACCCCAAACGAGTATCTTCTGGCCGTCTTAACTGATATCTTGATTTTTTTTCCTTTACCATTAACTATATCTCCCTTTTCTAAAACACTCCACGATCCTATCATGTTCAACTGTCTAAGTTTATCTTTCCTTTTACATGATGCTCCAGCCACATTCACAATCATAGTAACATATTGAAAAAATCACTCACAATACGGCTGCTCTTGGCAACATCAACAACAACTAATTGGAGTTGGTGACGAAAACAATGGACATACCTTGCATATGGATTTTCTTTTAAAATAAGAGTCTTCAATCCATTGAACTCGCCTTGTTTATTTGAAGCTCCATCTTATCCTTGACCTCTCAATCTCGATAATGACAATTTATGCTTTGCAAATAATTCATCAATAACATTCTTCAAAGAAATAGATGAAGTGTCAGGCACATGTAGCACACCAAGAAATCTTTCAATCACATCTCCATGGTTGTTTACATATCTCAAAACAACTCCCATTTGCTCCTTTATTGAAACATCTCGAGACTCATCAACCATAATAGAAAATTTGTTGTCCCCAATATCATTGATGATGGAAAGTGTAGTTTCCACGGCACAAGCACTTGTTAGTTCTTTTGAATTTTTGGAGAAGTTATTTGATTGTTTCTAGGAGCATTCTCATTAACTACCTTGCCTACCTCTTCATTTCGTAGTCTGTACCACTCAAAAACACAAAGAAATATCCCTTATTTGATGAAGTCGATGACTCATCATGTCCACAAATTGTTGTCTATTATATTCTATCAGAAATTTCCCTTATTTGATGAAGTCATTTGAATTGTTGTTTCCGCTGCAATTGTTGATCTAAAACTTGTTGTCTATTATATTCTATCAGATTTTTCCCTGTTGAAGACTAAGGATAATTTGTTGTATATTATCTTAGTCATAATATTCTTTACTGGCTAGTTGAGCTCACCCCTTTCCTTTTTGTTTCCATTTTTCTTCTCAGGAAGCGAGAATATAATAGGAACCAGTCGGGGTATAGAGTGATGATCCTAAAAGTTATTTTAGCAATCCTCACTATTTTGTAAAATAGTGCATCAATAATTGTAATGAGGACTTTATTTGGGTGTAGATATTGTCTAGAAGACAATATTGTATTTAAACTCACAGTATGTGTTGTCGTATTTTGCACGACAATTGTATTAATAACGTTGTAGTTGTTTTTTGTACCATGTATTTGGCGACTCGGAATGGTGATGTTTGACACCCCCAAAATAGGTATACATCACCCATCTTGAGTCGCCAATACATGGTACAAAATTCAAATACAACTTAATTATACAACAGTCGTGTAAAATACGACAAAACATAATCTAAGAGTTTTAATAAGAATATTGTCATCTAGACATATCCACACTCAATGAAGTCCTCATTATATTTATTGTCACATTATTTAACAAATAGTGAGGACTACTAATGTTATCATCTGGATCGCCACTCTGTTCCCCGACTAGTCCCGGCTACGGTCTCATTTCTGAAGAGACAGTGATAGAAAGGGTGAGCTAACTGCCCAGTAAGAAATATTATGACTACGATAATGCAGATAAATTATCATTAGTCTTCACAATGTTAAACTAATAAAATACAATAGACATCAAGTTTAATTGGCAGCGGAATACAGCAATCCATTAGAAGAGTCAAGTAGAGCATGATACTACAATCTTCTATGATTTAAAATGTTTCATCAATTTTTATCGTTGAGACATCAGCTTAATAAATAAAACACATCATCGAGTCATTCATGCACTACGGGCCAAGGATATTCATTAAATCATCACATGCTCATGACTATACCGAATAATCCCTAGTCATAATCATACCAAAAACTGTCCATCATTGCACTACAGCTACTGAGGACCTTTTACCACATTATTTATAACAATAACAGGTCATAATTATACGAATAATCCCCTGGTCATAATCATACCAAGTCCATCTATGCACGTAAGTCAAAGATGACTTTCATCACAATATAAGCATGAATGATGATGACAATGACATATAATTCAATAAAACAAGTTCAAGAATAAATTTTAAAGATTTATAAGTTAATTTATCTTGAAATCAATTACGTCCAAATTGTCAACATGATACTGCTTTAGTGGAAGTAAAATTCAAGAATGTCACAGAAGAATTTCCATGAAAGATACCGGATGAAAGCGCAAATATCCAGGATATTCTACTAATTTTAGGGAGTATATAAGCCAAAAACTTTAACCAATGAGTATCATAGAATATATGAAACTGCAAATGGATTTAACCCGCCATGTGGTAATCCACGTAGACAGATCATTTCACAATTTAATAAGAATGAATACGAAGGATCATTCACCATGTAGGTGATAATCCACATAGACAGGTTATTCCAACATAATAATAAAGAATGGAACCAGGTCATGCGTAATCCGCACAGATAAGACATTCCAACAGAATAATAAAGAATGGAATAACAGAAGAATTCACCATGCATGCGATAGACCGCACAGACAGGTTATTCCAATAGAATAATAAAGAATGGAACCAGGTCAGCGTAATCCGCACAGACAGATATTCAACAGAATAATAAAGAATGGAATAACAAAGAATTCACCATGCATGCGATAGACCGCACAGACAGGTTATTCCAATAGAATAATAAAGAATGGAACCAGGTCTAGTAATCCGCACAGACAGGATATTCAATAGAATAATAAAGAATGGAATAACAAAGAATTCACCATGCATGTGATAGACCGCACAGATAGGTTATTCCAATAGAATAAAAGAATGGAACCAAGTCTAGCTAATCCGCACAGACAGGATATTCCAACAGAATAATAAAGAATGGAATAAAAAGAATTCACCATGCATGCGATAGACCGCACAGACAGGTTATTCCAACAAAATAATTAAGAATGGAACTAGTCTAGCGTAATCCGGACAGACAGGATATTCCAACAGATAATAAAGAATGAAATACAAAGAATTCACCATGCATGCGATGGACCGCATAGACAGGTTTATTCCAACAGAATAATTAAGAATGGAACCAGGTCTAGCGTATTCGCACAGATAGGATATTCCACTAGAATAATAAATAATGGCAATTACCAGAAGAATTTCACTATGTATGCAGTACTTTGCATAAACAGGTTATTCCAACATAATAATAAAGAATAGAATAACAGAAGCTCTCTTCATGAATACGAAAGAAATAATACCCCTTACCTAGAAAGAAACTGGATATTGGAGTAGAGAGGTAGCAGACTTCTCTTCTTCTTTCTCTATATAATTTCTCTCTATAATAATTACTCTATAGCTTTAGTGAATTGGTGGAAATGAAGGAAGAATGAGCTTCTATTTATAGAAAAAATATAGTTTCGATAATTGCACATTTTGGAGCTCTGAAATATTACAGTACAATACCTTCAACTTTTCTTTCATTTTTAATTTAATCCTGCAAGTATTATCAAACTTGGACCACCTCCCCTAATAGTAAATAATGTGAATCAATAGTTCAATCATGTGAAATCAATAGTTATAATCATGTGAAAATATGAATTACAGTATAGTACCTCCATCTATACCTCCATTTTTAACTTAGTCATGCAAGTATTATCAATGTTGCACCAACTCTCCTAATAGTACAAGAATGTGAATCAATAGTACACACATATGAACAAATAGTTAAATCATGTGAATTAATAGCAATTAATTGCTCATTTATCCGTTAATTACCCGACTGGTCAGTATAACTTCCAGACATCAATTAATACCGAAATAAATGTCGATTTCCACTAACACTAATAACATTATATTAAATCCACACCATAATATTCAAAAATATATTTTGAGAAATTATTCTTTATTCATAAAAGTTGGGGTCTTACAACCTCCCCTTCTTATCAAATTTCGTCCTCGAAATTAGGGTGGTACCCGGTATATCAAAGAGGTGAGGATACCTTGATTTCATCTCTGATTCTAACTCCCAGGTCATTTCCTCCACATCGTGGTTTCTCCACAAACTTTGACTTGATGTATAACTTAAGAGCGTAGAATATGATCCTTCTTATCCAAGATTTTAACAGGTAACTCTTCATACGTTAAATCTCCCTCTATCTCGTCTGGTTCTAATTCAATAATATGGTTTGCGTCTTTCTGTGACGCCCCCAAAATAGGTATACATCATCTATTCTGAGTCGCCAAATACATGGTACAGAATACAAATACAACTTAATTATACAACAGTCGTATAAAATACGACATAACATAATCTAAGAGTTTTAATAAGAATATTGTCATCTAGACAATATCCACACTCAATGGAGTCCTCATTACATTTATTGTCACACTATTTAACAGATTAATGAGGACTACTAATGCTATCATCTGGACCGTTACTCCGTTCCCCGACTAGTCCCGACTACGTTCTCATTTCCTGAAGAGAACAGTGAAAGAAAGGGTGAGCTCAACTAGCCCAGTAAGAAATATTATGACTAAGATAATGCAGAATAAATTATCGTTAGCCTTCAACAGTGTTAAACTGATACAATATAACAAACATCAAGTTTAACTACAGCGGAACAAGCAATCCATTAAAAGAGTCAAGTAGAGAATAAAATCTACTATCTTTTATGATTTAAAAGGTTTTTCATCACTTTTATCGCTGGGACTCAGCTTAATAAATAATCCACATCATCCCTGCACTACGGTCATGGATATTCATTAGTATCACAACCATAATTATCCATGTACTACGGGCCAAAGATATTCGTGTATTCATCAATGGTCATGATCATGCCAACAACTGTCCATCAATGCACTACGGGCCAATGAGGACTTTTACCACATCATTTGTAACATTACGGTCATGATTATACCGATTAATCCCTGGTCATAATCATACCAAGTCCATCTATGCACTACAGGCCACAGATGACTTTCAACATAATATAAACATGAGGATGATGACAATGATATAAGAATTCAATAAAACAAGTTCAAGAATTAATTTATCCAGGAACTAATAACGTCCAAATTGTCAACATGATACTTCTTTGTAGAGTAAAATTCAAGAATGCTCAGAAGAATATTTCTATGAAAAGATACTGGATGAAGCGCAAATATCAAGGATATTCCACTAATTTCATGGAGTATAGAAGTCAAAACTTTAACCAACTAAGTATAATAAAGAATGGAATAACAAAAGAAATCACCAGGCATGCGATAGACCGCACAGACATGTTATTCCAACAGAATAATAAATAACGGAACCAGGTCATGCGTAAACGCACAGACACGATATTCCAACAGAATAATAAATAATGGAACCAGGTCATGTGTAAACGCACTAGACAGGATATTCCAACAGAATAATAAATAATAAAACCAGGTCATGCGTAAACGCACAGACAGGATATTCCAACAAAATAAAAATAACAGAACCAGGTCACGCGTAAACGCACAGACAGGATGTTCCAACAGAATAATAAAGAATGGAATAACAGAAGAATTTCACCATGTATGCGGTACTTCGCATAGACAGGTTATTCCAACATAATGATAAAGAATGGAACAACAGAAGAATTTCACCATGTATGCGGTACTTCGCATAGACAGGTTATTCCAACATAATGATAAATAATGGAATAACAGAAGAATTTCACCAAGTATAGGGTAGCCCGCGTATATAGGTTATTCCAACAGAATAATAAAGAATGGAATAACGAAGTTCTCTTCATGATATGAAAGAAATAATACCCCTTACCTTAGAAGAAACTGGATATAGGAGTAGTGAAGTAGCAGAATACTTTCTTCTTTCTCTCTATAGTTTCTCTCTCTAGAGTTTCAGTGAATTCGTAAGAAATAATGAAGGAATGAGCTTCCATTTATAGGAGAATGGACTGAATAGTAACTAATTCATTGAACGGTCCAGATTGATTTACTTTTAAACGGACGGTCCATATGATTTACTATACAGTATAAATAAAATATTCTAATAAACAAAATCTTTTAAATAAAATATAATATATTATATTTATAATCTAATAAAACGAATAACTTTATAAAAGTATTCTATTTTATATAAAAAGATTTTACTATGCAAATACTATACAGGCACTATGCAATACATGCATAATAAAATATAATATTATTCTATTTATAATCTAATAAAAAATAACTTTATAAAAGTATTCTGTTTTATATAAAAGATTTTACTAAACAAAACATTATGCATAATATAATATAATATATTCTATTATAGTCTAAGACAACAAATAACTTTATAAAAGTATATGTGTTTATATAAAAGTTTTTCTGTTTATTACATTAATAATACTAATAAAACAAAATTTATATATAATATTATATATATATATAGTATAGTATATATATATATATTATATATATATATACACTTCCATGACTGCATAAAAAGACCCCTCAATATATTTAACAACATTTATCATCATTATTATAATTCACAATATTAATCGACTAGGTCATTCCCAGGAAGAGGGGGCTTTCCAATAAGGATTTCTCTCTATTGCGCGCAATTAGGTGACCAAACCTCTCCTTGGCAGAACTTTTAGACATCGTTAAATATTCAAATAATAATTTCAATAACTTCGTCGTCTCAAATTATGCTTTAATAATATATAAATATCGACAATAATTGAATCATATAACGTGAGACTACTATGCAACATTACTGTAGCAATAATTGAACAAAACTAAGTGACTCTCACGTAAGCATCAATAATTAATACCGTGTGCTACTATGCAACCACGAGTATTAACTGTACTTTTAAAGCGGGTGTTTCAACCATTAACGGTACAACTTCCGTCGTTATTTTCAATAAAATATTTTTTGTCATTTTCTCAAATCTGGCAATAATTCTATTGAGGGGTCCACCAATGATTGTGTCGTTGTACGAATATTCCCTGCTGAAATGAATATTCCCCGACCAATCGAATATTATATAACACTTGCGTACTTTGCAAAATTTATAAATATTACTCCACACTATAAACATTATATCAAATTCATTCCATAATATTCAAAAATGTATTTATAGAAAAATCATCTTATTCATAAAGTTAGGTGTCTTACACTTTCAAATATGTACGTAACATAGATATGTGAAAACATTATGAACACGAGACATACTTGGCGGTAAGGCGAGTCTATAGGCCACAGTAGTTCCTACTCGATCGAAGGATTAAAAATGGGCCAATGAATCGAGGATTGAGCTTTCCTCTCTTTCCAAATCGTGTAACTACCTTTCCATGGAGCAACACGTAACAACACATGATCTCCATATTGAATTCCACGTCTTTTCGATGAAGATCAGCATAACTCTTTTATCGATCTTGTGAGATTTTTATACGTTAGTCGGATCGTTTGAATCTTTTTCGTAGTCATACGTACCAACTCCGGTCCCCAACAACTTGCTTCACCACCACCTCATCCCAGCATACTGGAGAACGACACTTTCTTCCATACAACGCTCAAATGGAGACATGCCAATACTGCTTGCTAACTGTTGTTGTAGGAAAACTCCACTAATGGTAAGAACTTGTCCCAGCTTCCCTTAAAGTCAAGGACACAGAGTCTTAATAACTTCTCAAGAGTTGGAATAGTCCTTTCCGACTGCCCATCCGTTTGAGGATGATACGCCGAACTAAATAGTAAATCTGTGTCCATAGCTTTTTGCAAACTAACCCAAATCTTGAAGTGAATCTTGGGTTCGATCAGAAACTATGGTACTGGACATGCCATGCAATCTTACAATCTCGGTTATATACATATAGCAAGACGTTCAAGTGTATAAGTTTTCGTATCGGTAAAAAATTGAGCAGACTTGGTCAACTCTATCAACAATGACCCAAATCGCATCTATGCTTTAGAAACCTTGGGAAGACTAGAAACGAAATCCATGGTAATGTGCTCCCACTTCCATTCTGGAATTTCAAGTGGTTGCAATGGACCTTTTGGCACTTGATGCTCCGCCTTGACTTGTTGACAAGTTAGACACCTTGAGATAAACCCCGCTATCTCTCTTCATATTGCTCCACCAAAATGTATGTCGAAGATCATGATACATTTTGGTACTCCCAGGATGGAT
The DNA here is from genome assembly GCA_020205505.1 of Panax japonicus. Classification (NCBI taxonomy): domain Eukaryota; kingdom Viridiplantae; phylum Streptophyta; class Magnoliopsida; order Apiales; family Araliaceae; genus Panax; species Panax japonicus. The sequence goes on from JAINUV010001288.1 coordinate 52,238, forward strand.
TGCAAATGGTGTGTTGTGCGCCTCCATCATGATTTTATACTTCAAGTCAGAATCGTTAGGAACACAAGTCTGGAGTTGACTCGAAGTATTCCTTCTTCATCGATTCTTGCTTCCGGAATAGCACCTTCTTGCACTTTCTTCTTCATACGCATCAGCTCCAGGTCTGTAGTTTGAGCAGCTTTAACTTTATTGATTAAAGTCGGTTCCACTCGTATATTCACCATCATCACAACAGAAGTCTGTAGCGATGTCCCGAACGCCTTCTGGAATAGGAAGAAACATATTTCTCTTCCCTATGTCCCTAATTTTAATGAGAAAAATATTCCTACCAAATCTCGACCCAGTCAGATGAAGAAAGAATATTTACTCCTGCAAAACTGAAATTGAATCCCTTCAACAGAAGAAGAAGCTAATAAAACCTAGTACTTCTCCCTGGAGTTGTACAGCTTTTATGTTAATAAAAATTCAGAAATTGAGGAAAAGAACTCCTCGTCTCGTTATCAATTATAAACCACTGAATGAAGCCCTTCAATGGATTAGATATCCTATTCCAAATAAGAAGGATCTTCTTGACCGTCTTCATGATGCCACTATTTTCTCTAAATTTGATATGAAATCAGGATTTTGACAAATACAAATTAGAGAACGGGATACTTATAAAACTGCTTTTACAGTACCTTTTGTTCATTATGAATGGAATGTTCTTCCATTTGGAGTTAAGAATGGACCTTCAGAATTTCAGCACATCATGAATGAAATTTTTAATCCCTTTACTGAATTTTATCTGTTATATTGATGATGTCTTAATTTTCTTCTTCTATTGAACAGCACATTAAACATTTGAACATTTTTAAAAATGTTTTAAAAAATGGTTTGGTCGTTTCAGCTCCTAAAATGAAACTTTTCCAGACAAAAATCAGATTTCTTGGACATAATATTTCCAATGGAACTATTATTCCTATTGATAGATGTATTGAATTTGCATCTAAATTTCCGGATGAAATTAAAGATATTAATCAAATACAAAGGTTTTTGGGAAGCTTAAATTATATACGTGATTACTATCCGAATCTTTCCCAAGATGCTTCTATTCTGTATACTCGTCTTCGGAAAAATCCTTTACCTTGGACCGAAGAACATACTGATGCAATAAGGAAAATTAAATCTAGAGTTAAACAGTTACCTTGTCTATCCTTACCTAATCCTGAATGGAAAAAGATAGTTCAGACTGATGCTTCCAATACAGGATATGGTGGTATTTTAAAACAATTTAACCCTAATAGTAATAAAGAGGATCTTATTCGCTTTACTTCAGGAACCTGGAAAGGACCTTCTTTAAATTATCCTACTATCAAAAAGAATGTCTTTCGATTGTCAAATGTGTTTTAAAATTTCAGGATGATCTTTTGAATCAACACTTTTTAATTAGAGTTGATTGTTCAGCAGCCAAACAGATCTTAAAAAAGATGTTCAAAATCTGGCATCCAAACAGATATTTGCTACTAAGCAAAGTATTTATCAGTATTTGACTTTGATATTGAGTATATCAAAGGAAAACAGAATTCTTTACCGGATTTTCTAAGCAGAGAATATTTGCAGGAATGACAAGTAGAGGTCGCGGCCGCGGTCAACGAGGCCGAGGCAGGGCTAATCTTATTATACAGAATTTCCTAGCCTGAACCCTCAATCCAGTAATTCTTCGGCTTCTTCTAGCCAACCTACAGTAAAAGATATCCTTCTTTTACCCGAACAGTATATTCCAAATACTTATGTGGAAGAAACAATATTGTTTATTGAACAGAATGATCAAAAATGGATGAAAGATCCATGGGAGATCAAACGTCGTTACTTAACGACTCAACAGTCTCCTCCTCGTTTTAACCAGTATCGTTATGTTTATGAACAAATCATTTTAGAAACAGCATCTATGGATATAAAGCATACGCTTCATGATCCATCTAAAACAGCAAGTCCAATACAATACAGTAAAACCACTATCAAGAGCATTATGCCTCTTGCTAATTGGGGCATTAATCCCCATACTACCCGTACCATTGACTCCAGCCATTCAACAGAAACCAAATATAGCTATTGGGATTATATTGATTCCTTTACTCAAGTATTTTACTACCAGAATCCTATTCACAACCATTCTTGGTTTATCCGAATCTGTCCAGAAGTCTTAAGAAACGAAATTCCCAACTGGTTTTTCATTTGGTGGGATAAAATAGGTATCACTATGACACCTTACCAGAAACAGTACAAACAGCATTCAGGGAATGGCAAGTTGCCTATGCCCATATACCAGTTAATAAAGAATTGTCTATGCAGAAGTTATTTGCCCATTTCATAATTCGTTTGGAATTTCTTGGATTTAGAAGTGGGATTTTCAGTGTGATTACCAGAACAAAATCCCTCGCCTAAAAGGGTATTTTTACCAAATGGTGGGATAAAGGCTTAACCCTAATTTACCAGAAACTCCTCAAGACCATAAAAGGTCATACCCAGGCCTGTTTAGATGTTATGCCAGAGAGCCTTCCAGTATCAACACCAGTAAACCCTTTGTTAAAATCCAAACAGATTTAAAACAAAAGTTTTCAAATTTAACTGAAACAGAAATCTTGATCAAAACTATGGTTATATGAAAACCCAATTCTTACAATCCTTAGTCCCAGACGATGCCTCCATGAGGCAGTTAACAGTGATGAAGACTCTAAACAGGATGAGAACCAATTCAATGCTTTAGCAGGAGAAAGTCAAGAACCAGAACCCACCATGGGAGACTTTTGGGATTCCCTTACCAGTATGATTTCTGAAAATATGGCACAAGACAAAAAGGAAAAGGAAAGTCGTAAAGGCATTCCACTACAGCATCAATTATCAGAAAATGACAACCACCTGTCCACTACAGTATTCCCAATTATCAGAAGAAAATAAGCACAGGTAGTTCCACTATCAGAAAGTAGCAGCCAGCTGTACTCCATCATCAGAAGACGCCATCCAGCTGTATTCCACTCATCCGACAGTTTGTATCTCCCTCCACTTCTCACGGCTGAGAATTAAAGAAGAAAAGATAAGGACTGCCAACCAACTCCACCAGCCAGCACGCCTGATCCTTTCTTATCTTCTCACTTGTATAAATTGGGAGACCTCACCCATTGTTGAGGCAGAACTTTCTTTAACTTTTGCATACTATCTCCCTATCTCCCCTCTGTAAAATATTTATAAATAAATCTGAAGTTTGAAGACATCCAGATTCTCTTGTAAGTTTTAAATTATGCTTCTGTAAATTATTATGTTTCTCTGATAGAACTTTTAGATTATCATACTGAAAACAGTAATCGTTATCTAACATCATATCAATCTGCAACAGAAAATTATAACCGTTCTTATTTCTTAGAACAATTTCATATATCTGAACATTATATTGTTTTAACAAAAAACGCCATACAGGAAGAAACCTGTCGGCTCATAGTTTTGGGTAGGAACCCTACCCCAAATCAACAGTAGTTCATGAGATCATATATGTGATAATTTATCTGTTAATATATATTTAATATGTTTTTAAAATTCCATGACATGTATTAATTAAGAAAGATCAGGGTTAATTCTTGATTAAGTGGGACGTCACCAAAGTCGCGTTTTGATTCTCGACCCTTATCACCCATTTGGAGTATGGCTATTTCTTGTAAATCGTTGACAGACGTGCTTGATCAACCCTTTGTGAAATACCAGTGATAAAAGTACAGTAATACGCGTGGTTGCATAGTAGCACACGGTATTGATTATCGATGCTTACGTGAGAAGTAACTAGTTTTACTCAATTATTGCTACAGTAATTGCTGCATAATATCTCACGTTATTTGAAATTTATCTATGCACACTTAGAAGGGGGGTTGAATAAGTGGGGAGCAATCTATGACCAATTTTTAAATTTTAAACTAAACTATTAATTTCAGGCTACTATAATAATTGAAATCAGCTTACTAAATTAATATAGTCTATTTAGAAATATCCTGCTAAATTTATAACTTAGATAAAGTACTTTGTGTTAAATAATTATCTTAATATAAGGCAAGTATTCAAATTTTAATTATTAACATAATTAAAATGGCTTATGTGATTTTAAAATAAAGCAAATAATAAAATTAACACCAAGATTTTTTACGTGGTTCAGCTATTACCCTCTATAATAATAGCTAGTCCAGTCCAATACCAACTAGTATTAGAGACTTACTTTATTACTTTATAAATAAATACATATTACAAAACAGATTCTAATAATTAACAATTAATTCCTCTTGAGCTCTCTTGCTCCTTATGCCCTATTCACTCTTCAAGCACATTTGCTTCCTTGAACCTGTTTGTAAACCTCGTCTCTAATCCACTAGGATTAACACCTTTAGACTACACTTAGTCTAAAATAGAAAATTCAATACAATTATAGAGGCTATGATCAATGCAAGAATAATCAATTTAACAATTAAAGGCTCAACTATATGCAATGGTCAATTAACACAAAATCAATAAACAATTAATTTATTACCGAATACTGCCTCAACTAAAATTAGAAATTTAATTGCTTAGCTTCTCAAGAATTGCACTCAGTATATCAATTTTCTCAATACAATAATAAGTACAATAATAAATTCATGAGTTGTGTATTTTCTAAATGAGAAACATTTATATAGCCCTTACAAAAGTTACCGTTAATAAATAAATATGTTCCAATAGTCCACAAATAACCGCCCAGATAATATGGAGATACAACAGTAAAGAATTCCACAACAATAAAAGTGAACGTTTTAATTGATGTTATCTAAGTAGTAACATAACCAATTCACTCTTTAGTATTTACTGTTGAAGAAATTCAAAACAACTTTTAACTTTTACTCTCCTTATAACAAGTGGCGTGTACTAGTGGTGTGAACCATCACTTATCTCTTCCAAGAAACAAATCTTTAAGTTTCCAAAGTAATCATAATTACTTCTCCTGAAACTCTCACAAACATCTTATCACAATAGATGGTTAGTTTGCATGTATTGGAAATACTCATATGTAATCGGATAAACAATAATTTCTCCTTAAAAACCTCACATGCAACAGATCATATATATAACTTCCATCTTGTAATCTTTTTAGACAAAATGCATAGAACTCCACGTGTGACTAGAAAAATTGTTCCAAGGATATTAATACACACATACCCATGTTATAAAATATTAGTTATTTTTTTACCCATAACATACCAAAATTTAATACTTAGAAAACCTTTTTTCTATTTAAGTTTAATAAATTATTTTCATTTAAGACATATAACAAGATATAATGTAATAATATGTCCTAGAGCCTTTAAATGTAAAATCAATTATGCAATTGGCCTTACATTTGTATTCTAGAAAGAAAAAGATTCTTCCACCAATAGAAAATCCCGCCAATGTTCTTTTATCAACAAATACCTGAAACACCATAAAATAATTTAGTACTTGAACATTTCATCATCAAAACTTAAGGATTGAATATGACAAAGTCAACATTCTCCCTCTTTTTGATGATGACAACCCAAAATGTTCAACTCCACCTGAATATATGCAAACATAATTCATTCCCCCTAAATCCATGAAGTAATTTTATTTCAGGGTACTGAAATTTGAATTTAATTTTCAGTAAATTTGTTACCTGCAGTAATTTGTTAGTTCATCAAATATCAAATATGTACTGCAAATATATCAAATATTTAAAATCCCAAATTAACCATAAGTCTTTTGGTGATGCACACCAAACCAAAACAAACATAGAATTTAAAATGCGTCCATAATCATCATTAATAATCATAAAAACTCTCCCCCTTTGTCATCAAACAAAAAGGAAGAAGTTCATTTTGAGCTCTATCACGGCTGCACGCTGAGCTGCACGCTGAGTGAAATAGGGACGATAATTTGCACGATGGACCTTCTCAGTAACGCTTAAATCCGCTGCAAATTGGGGAGGTCTGGGGATGACAGTA